>DF237223.1:0-88057 GCA_000708835.1 Klebsormidium nitens
AATCCTGATATACCCCTCCGCGGCGGGGTAAATCAGTGATATCTCCCCGCCACGTGATTCGACTTCGAAACATTTCTGATGGCTCCCGGCAAAATGGCTGAGCGAAAAACCCGGACGGGCGATAAATTTGCTTTCCACTGCCAGGTCCTCCTTCCTTCCTTGTGTTTCCTATACGACTCACGAGTCCCATCTTGGTCAGGCTCTGTTCAGCCATGACAACGTTGTGAACCTTTGATAGGTACTGTATGCAACACTGCAAGTGATTGCACTTGCACTTTAGCTGACCCAAACCCGCGGATGCTAAATTGCATGCGTGCATTTGCTCCGGTTGATCCTCCCTCTTTCAGCACTTTTTCTTGCCCTTGCAGCTCTCATTAGGCTGCTTGTAAGCCCTGGAGCTTAGCTGCATCTTAAGAGTCAAGATGGCCAAAGTATTTCCACTGGAGACTGGGTCCTTCAGAAGTATCTGTTGGCTGTGCAGGGAGACGCTTTCCAATCAGTCCAAAGCAAAGTCGAAGTCAAGGGTGCCGTTGTTTTCGTCCCTAGTGAGCTGTCAATCACCTCCACAAGGCCCTGGGGCTTCTGAAATTAGAACATATGTTTACTCACACCACCAGCAGTCAACAAGAGGGGCTGCATCGTCTCACAACGCTTGGAATGCAGAGTTGAAAAGCGTTCTCTCATTGGGGTCTAGGACACACACCACCGCTGTGCGCGCTGGCTCTGCTGCAAAGGGCTCGCTGCTGGCAGGCGTCAGCAAAGAATATGTGGATGGAGTTTCCCGTGTTTTGGAACTTGCGTTGGATGCATCCAGCAAGTGGGAGGTTGCGCACACTGACTTTCTGGATCCACCTACCAGAGAGGTCAGCCACTGATCCCGAAAACTTGTCAGATGCAACATTCGGGGAGCCATATCACTTCGTTCTCTTCTGACGTCAGGTTCCTTTGTGGTATGATGTATGACTTTGATGAGTAAGTGGTGACGCTTTTGGTTTGTTCCTAAACAAGGATTGTGCCGTCTTACATCAGAATTTTGTTGTTATTTACATCGCTTGATCGCTGATTCTGCACACCAGCTGATCTGATAATGGGGCTCAACCATCCCCCTATTGTGCAGGCTGCATTGACTGCGCTTAAACGAATGGCGGACTGTTCTGGGATTGTTTCTGGCGGGTAAGCTTTTTAGAGACTCTCTTTCACAAATACTGTCCTTGTCGCAAGTCTTTCAAAGTAAGTTGCGAGACTTTTACAGCTCCCAAGAAGCTAGGTTCAGGAGAGAGAGCAGTGGACACCCAACCAACAAACCACCATCAGTGTCAAGTGCTGACTTTTTTTGGATCATGTATCATGTTGATTAACCTCCCCTTCTTGATCCTTTTTCCTATGAAGGGCCCTTCAAGCGATACTTGTGATTTGCCAGGTATCCTCAGGCAGAGCGGTGCCGACTCTCGGTGGGAAGACCGGACGTTTTGGAGTTGAGTGGGGCGAGTGAGGAAGAGCTTGGGCGAGGGTACCCTGGGGCGGTCGCTGCATTGGAGTAAGTGAGGCTTTCAATACCTGTAAATACGTTCAATTTCGAAGAACAAGAGCTCTGTGTCGGAGAAGAGGCTTTACAAAATGCTCCCAATTGCTGCTTATGAGAAGCTCTTCTTTCTGACTTACTTGTTTTCAACCTTTTGACATGCTTGCACTGTCAGACATGACGAGCCCCCTGAAGACAGGGATTCAGTCCCAGTCCCTATTCCTTCACGAATGCAGACTGTCGAAGCTGACCGTTACATTTTTGGCGACACTTCAGAGTGAGTGGCAACTTCATGTTTGACTCGGCCGCACATCCTGACTTCCTGGGCGCAATTCTCAACACCGGGGTGGTCCGGAGCAAAGTGGGGGACATTGTTGTCCAAGTGAGCACTATGTTACCATCTCCAACTTATCCTTGAACAGGGAGACAAAGGCGATCCGACACACTACTCGAGTTTTTTTCAAATTTGAAGCAGGCTTCCCTGAACCCATCTTCTCTACCGTCCGTTGTCCTTTTAATTTGTCCGTTTCTATGGGAACACGTTTGCTTCCTTCTGAGGAGACTTCTTCTCAGGACTCCATCAAGAGTGTTCCTCCTATGGGTTTTTCCTCGTGTTCGAGCAGGGGTTCAGCCTCACATGCATCTCTGACCTGCACAGACGTGACTGATCCTACATTGGGTTCCAGGGCGAGAGGGGCGCTCAGATCCTGGTGGTTCCCGAGATGGTCGACTTCTTCAAGGGCGCCCTCAAAACGGTCCGCACCGTTCCAGTTACGGTTGAGGAGGTGCCCCTCACCGATCTGCGGGTCCGGCCACCTAAGTGAGAGCTCGTATATCGGCTCAAAACCGGCCTCGTTATTCTTCTAAGGTCCAACGATTGCAATCTCGCGTTCAAAAGTTCTTCGATTCGTCTTGCTTCATTTGTCCTTTGGTTGCAAGCGCACAGAGTTTGCAAGCAATTGAAGCGATTCTCTGTAATTGGCTAAGCGGGCTGTCACAAGAGACTTAATTTCACAAAGTTTGGCGCAGCAGGACCTGTCTCTGATTGTCGAGATCGTATTAGTGACTGTCGTCGTCTTTTTGGAACCAGATTTGAGGAGCTTTCGTCTGACTGTGTGCGTTTTCTGGTTTGCAGAGTGGACTCCATCAAAACCTTCGAAGCTTCGTTACGGGTGGACGCGATTGGGAGCGCCGGCTTCCGCATGTCCCGGAGCAAATTGGTCGACATGATCGAGTGAGCCCTTATGGCCGAGAGACGGATCTGACGACTCATGAATGGTCCTTTATGTATACCGTTCACAAACGATCGTTTCTAGAGTCGAAGATCCGCCTGCGGTGTTGTTTGGTTAGAGCTTCTTGCCAAGCCCCATGTTGAAATCATGCCAGTAGGATGCGCCTGGCTTGTCGACGAAAGAGCTTTCTTTAACTCTCTTTCGGCATCTGCTGTGGTTCAGGTCAAAGCAGGTCCGAGTAAACTGGAAAGAGGTTACGAAAAGCGGGTTGACTGTAAAGACGGGGGATGTCATATCCATACGTGGGAAGGGGCGAGTAGAGGTGAGAAGCCACGTCTCTTGGCAATGTCTTGTGCGGTTGACTTTTGAGGCGTGTACTCCCTTGTTGAAGACTGGGACTCACAGGTCATCATGCCGGCCGTTCGGTTCATTGTTGTAGCCGAGCAGGGTCTGTTTCCACAGCGACGCCGAGCTGAGATTTCAATCCCCTGGTTCGCAATCCCGTCTCCTGCTGCGCCTTTTCCAACCTTTATCAGCGCTGGCTGACGTTGTTAATGCGGGTTCACATCTATTGTACACTTGGTTGATATGTTAATCCGCTCCTTCTCTAGGTCGGAGAAATATCGGAAACGAAGAAGGGTCGATTCCAGGTTGAGTTGACCAGATTCGTCTAACCGGGCGTAATGACATTTGATAACAAGAGCAGGTAAATGAAAGGCCTTAGTATCACTGGAAAAGAAAAGAATGAACGGTGTTGAGGGGTTGTGACGGTCCTACCGTCGTTTGACCGAAGCAGCCTCGATGCTTAAACAGCAGTTCATGATGGCTCTCTAACAACATCAATTGAATTTTGATGCACATGAGCATGCGCAGATTGACTGCTCGATTGCAGGCCCGACTGCTCGACTGAGGACGGTCAGAACTGCAAAAATTATAGAAGCTATGATAGCCTCAGCGGCAGCATATACCAGTACGTACAGTAATTGATATGTATGAAGATTCGGATCGAGTGCACTCGGCCAGGGCTTATGACGCGAATTGTCCGTCGACATGTGCTTGTTGGACATCGCCAATGGCCCAGGTCGGGAATTGCTAGCTGCCAGTAGAATTCTTTGCCAAAGTCACCTATTTAAGCACATGTTGCACGTATGTCTGTCCATTTGATTGGAATCACAATCGTTGCTGCATTCACACGCACATGTATCGACCGTGATGAACTAGTCGGCGGCTGACCTCATATGGCACTGACAAAGTATCATGTTGATCGACGATTAATACGGACTAGAGCTGAGAGCTAGAAGTGAAATTCAAACTTACGGCGTTCATGAGCTGTTGGCACATTTCCGACATTGCTGATTGGCTGCGCCATCGATCTTGCCTTGCACATGTGCGTCACCTCCATCAACTTGCCGTACGTGTGCATGCATAGCCCTGTAATTGTTTAGCAATATATCCGACTAGCCTCGGTACATTTCAAACCGGCTGCGCTTTGACAGATGAATAGATCAGCACCCTCGCGGCGTGAGCTGAGTGGCACATGAGCTCACAAGCAATCTCACTTGAGCCACGCCAGGGAAGCTTGGTGACTCTACCAATGGAGGGTTCTTTTGAAAAGCTTTCAAAGCCTTGTGGGAGCGGCAAGCCGGCATAGTGCACAGTCGGTCCACTACGAGGCCCTCTGCGCACATGGCAGCCTCACATGATCTCATGTCCAAAAACTCAGAGTCCGCGCGCTCGGGCTCTGACGACTCATTTTCGAGAACTCATTTTGAGCTAGCAGGCAATAAATTGGCGCTATCCGCAGGCGATGCAGCAAGCCTAGGTCAGTGGCAGTTGGTCGCCCACCCGACAACTCCCAGAACGCCGCCCGTCAGGATGGCCACCGGCGCTGGCACCTGAGAAGACACGGGGAGCGTTGTTGGAGGATATAGAACCGCTGTCTGAGGCAATACAAACAGGGGGCCAACGAGCACTAGCTCCAAGAAATTCGCGACCACATCCTCGAGAAGACGATCACTTATTGCTTTACGCCACAACTGCTTCTCTTCCGATCAAAAGCACTGTGTCATATCAAGAGACTTCCCAGCAATTTTCGACAAATTTTGCCAGTTATATGGACGCGCTTCAGTCTCAAGTATGCCTGCCCAAGCTCGTCGAATTTGATGTGGGCGGCAGCTTACCTCGAAGAACGCGGTCGCGCAGTATCCTACGATGCCGATGACAATGGACGCATTCGGGAATGGACTGAGAGCGAACGCCTTCAAGCCTAGTTGGAAGACGGACGCGTATATGAGACCGATCTGCAAGGCCGGGGCAATCTTGAGAGTGAAAGAGGCGCAAGGCGAAGGAGCATCAAAAGAAATTCACCGTTCGAACCTTGAAAAGGGCACGGGGAACATTTGACGCGTGCGAAATCACGAATGAGCGCCGGTCTGATAAGCGAAAGCTGCTCCAATCAACGCATCGGCGCCTTTCCTAGCACCGCTGAAACGGAGGCTCCGCTCGATGCGACATTCTCCGCAAATAGGGTCTAACGGACTCACGGCGGTAGCGTTGAACCCAGGCAGAGCTCGTCGGTACCTGGCAAAGAGCAGAGGAAAAAAGGGTTTCTATCCCCCGATCGGCACTCCTCGACAACCTCATTTCCCTTGACCAGCACCTCGCATCCGAAACGTTGAAAAAGCTAACCGAATTTTTTTACCGCCCTGTAGTCTGCTCGCAGGCAGTCGAGATGGTTCAGGCCCATATTTGGAGGCGCATCTTCTTAGTCAAGATGCCGTTTCTTCGAAGCTGCCAAGATATTTGATCACCAAACGGGAGACTTTGCTCAAGAAAGTTTAACTGCTCCTAAAACGGGCGGTCCGGCGCTCACCAGGGCCACTTTCTAAACTTGGCCCAGAACGGGAGTACTCCGTAGATGAGCATGATGCCGGGAGCGAAAAGGCCCAGCCAGCATGCAACGATACCCGGGACGCCGCCCATCTGCAAGGCGAGCACACACATACTGAGATTTCCTTTGCTGGTTTTATAACCACTCTCTCTTGATGGGTTTGTGTCCTCACTTCCAAAGAAAGCAGGTTGGTGGATCAAAAGAGAGGGACTGCACGTCATTGCAGTCGGACGGACCGGGTCTAACCTCAGCGAGCTGTAAAAGCGAAGGTTAAGACGGAAGTAGTCTAGTTAATGACGTGCAACACGTGATTGATTTCAACGTTCAAGCTGCGTCACGCTCAACAAGGGCTGATTTGCTGACGATGAAGCTCGTCAAAGCGGCCAAAGTTTTCATAAGCCACCCTGATTGGCACAGGTTCCGCTGAGAGCAGCACGAACACTTTTGAGTGACCGCCAATGCGAGGCCCTTACGATGGCGCCCAGGTATGCTGCGAAGTTGAAGAGCGGCCCGGGCATGGCCTGCGCCACGGCAAGCCCCGCCAAAAACTGCTGCTCCGTTACCCACGTGTCCGGCGACTCAACGCGGACGCACCCATTGGACGGCGCGCCGAAAGTGGCGTTCGCGGCAAAAGCGTGGGCGGGCGTGCAGACGGTGTTGTAGTGAACGACCTGCTGCTCGATGATGGGGAGGACCACCTGGCCGCCGCCGAAGATGATGGAACCCGTCACATAAAAGGACTGCAGGGAAACGATGAAGGAGAAAGGTCAGGATGGTGAAGGATGTGAGATTAGCTGGGATCGGGTCAGTCAAGTCAAGGAAGGCAGACAGGCAGTGAACAGCTTGCGGCAAGGGATCAGTCTCCTCATCGGCGCTTTTGTGGAATTCTCCTTGCCATTTACTTGGAACGGCAAATTTACTCAAGTAGCAACAGCGAGATTGAGAAGAAAGGGGGGGAGGTGTCAGACACTACAAAGAAACGGGGTTGTTCCAGAATACTTGAAGGAGTCGTACATTGGTCAAAAGATCGGCTTATCGCAAACGGAGCAGTCTGCTTTTTAGGCGTACCCGAAACAGAGCGACATTCAAATTCATTTGAACCATTCAATACTATGCCAAGAATAATCTTCGCTTCGAGTCCGCACCTCGAACCAGTGCAGGAACTTGGCGTGGTGGTAGCTCGTGCTGTGCTTGCCGACAACAACTAGGATGAGGAGAGCCAGCCAGCCGGAGAGCAGGGCCGCGCCGCCTCGCATGCTCAGCCCAAAGTTGTTGACGTCACAGTCGGACGAGCTGACGCTCAGCTCTTTGTGCCGCTCGCTAATGATGGTCAGAAGTCCGCCTGAATGGAACAAGGATCCATTCGTGATCAAGCCCTCTCGAAGGAACATAAGGATGTTCCTTCTTGAGTTTGAACGTGGTAGTCTTTTTGTAGTGCATGCGCAGCGAGAATCCTTGAGTAACGGTTACGGCAAAAGAATGGTCCTTGGAACCTTGTTATGGTAGGCAGTAGCGACTGCGCAACCGGCTTTGAAGATTTGCCGTTTGAGACGCTGCTCGACCAAGATCAGAGAGAGCAAGTCATTCAAATCGAGCTGCGATCCGTTGCATTCTCAGAAACGCTCGATCAAGAGTAGAAGAGCAAATTCTCCGAGTCGAGCTGCGATATTGTTGCATATTGCCAAAAACCACAAAAGCAAGGAGCCAACGCAAAGGCCTCCCCGCTCACCGGCGAAAATGAGCGTCGGGAAGATCCATTGCGACTGGTAGTAGTACGTGACTGCGGCTGCCGCACCGCAGCAGAAGACGGTGACCCGCGAGTCGCACAGCTTCTTGGACAGCCGGAAGGCGGCGTCCGCAACCAGGGCCACCGCCACCGCGGACAGTCCGGCGGAGAAGGCCGTCAGCCAGCCCGCGGGGTGGACCAGAAACTGCGGAGAACGGAATTTGAGCTTACCAAGATGAGGGACTAGGTGAAAACATGTGGGCGGCGTTCTACGAATTGGACGAATTTGCGAAAGACGAAGCTGTTTGTAGGTTATATTATGGCGTTTCTCCGTCGTTCGCTATCTTCGACGTCCGCTTGCCGCAAAAACGGCGCTCGGTTGGTTATAACCACGGCCAGGAGCAGCCGCTCAGAGAATTGTTGCACAAGAAAGTGGGCTCCTGATTCTGACAAATCTGCGTATCGCCCGCAAAGGCCGTCAGATCAATGAGCTCGTGCTACGATTGCAACTAGAGTTGGACAAAATCAGCATGTAACGTTGCTTGCCGCTCACCTTGCCTGCGCCGACGCCCACAAGGCTCATCATGACCAGGCCCGGGTACTGGAAGAGCAGCCCCGACAGCAGGCCGCCGGGGATCCCCTTCTGGACGATGCCGATCGCGAACGACATCTGGGTGGAGGTCGGTCCCGGCAGGCACGTGCCCAGCGCCAACAGCTCCACAAAGACGCCGTCGCTCATCCACCTGCGGGCCGGCCGCGAGATTGTAAAGCCCACTGAAAGGGGAGTGCAACAGGCGAAGAGACACATCAGAATGAGATCAGGTACTTCGGTGGCTGACGTGATCCGCAAACCCGAGTGTCCAGCTCGACCTCACAGGTTTGATACACCGGAAAGGGGGGTCCAAATCTACGTTGTTCAGTGACGCCGCATAATTCACGTCGATTGGGAGCCCGGTTCTTGCGAGAAATTTGGTAGAGAAAGCCTCTTGCAGACTGTCGCGATACTTGCAACCAACTTCGTTCTCAAGAAGGATCCAGGCGAGCGATACACACTGGAATGCAGAGGGGATGCTTGCAATACAAGCGCCTCATAAGTGACCGACAGAACATCATGAGCTCCTTGCTCACAATTTTGAGCCAGTCAAGTTGAAAGTCATTAGTAACGTGTTCTCACCGTGGCTCTCTCTCGACGAAGGCCTTGTGGAACTGCGCGATGTGGGCTGCAGGCCCCCCAAATGCCGTCCAGCCCAGGATGCAAAATGACTTGAGAATCTCCCAGTAGCCGATCCTGGCGCACTGCAAACGTGGCAGTCCTTGACATGAGCAATCGAGCAGCAAGTGCTGGTGATTGCATACGAGCAGAGTGTCTGTCTTTGTAAAGCACTGATGCGTTCGTATTGAAAAGCGCCTGAAAGACGTTCAGAACTAGATTCCATGGATCTAACTACCGTGCAGCAAGGATTTGCAAGAAAAGTCAGCCCCTAAGATGCGTTTGTCTCTACCACTGTGTCATCACACGTACCGCAGGCAGAGCTTTATGCTCTCACGCCTAAGTCCGGAGTAACCTCTGGAGACCGGAAGGCTCTGCCAGCATGTGCGACCTCACCCTAGGGCCATCGTTCTCGCCCTCTAAGAGGTTTGCCACCTCCTCGTCAACCAGCTGAGGAGCCTCTCCCTCCCGTGCCTCAGCCCTGCCTTTGGAAGACTTTGATGCAGCCACCTCTTTGGGCTCCGTCCCCTCTGGCTGTCAAAGCAGCGGGAAAAACGTTAGCCTCCCGTTTTTCCAGGACATTTGATGACCTTTGCTCGAGTTCATATTCTTACATCAAATCATCGCAACTACAAGCTCTGACTTAGCCCCTTTTCGAGCAGAGCCTGGGCTCGAGCCATGTTATCGACCACTAGGTACCTACAAGTGGCCTGGGAAAGTGACTGACGGCATGCAGCGTGCTCTTACCCTAGCACCCAGGAAGGGCCGGAAACATCGGCCCCAGTGGTCCGACACGGTCGTTCCGTCACCCAGGGAAAAGTAAGCTCGCCCGGAGTGCATTGTCGGGCCGAGCGGAATAACCTCAGCCTTCTGAGGGTTTCAGTGTGATGCACAACTGCTGGATAAAGAGGGGCAAGCAGCAGAATCTTGGATCACGAGAATCCGGTATAGAACCGGCCCTGATTGTTGCGCAGGTGTCCTGCAAGCTGCCAAACGAATGCCTCAACGCATTTTGAAAGGATCTACTGTAGCAGAACGAGCTTGGTCAATGCTGGACACGAACTTGCCTTGCGCCTGCATGCACGAGGACTGCCCCTCCCTTCTGCGGCGACACTAGATCCTTCAAGTGAATGAGTCTGCCCGTCCAAGTGTCGACAGCATTGCTTTCTACTTGCTTGCTGTCAGCTTCACTGCATCACCAGTGCCCTGTTTGGAGCGGGTGTTCGTGGCAGGACAAATCACCATTTTTGATTAGGCACAACAGGTTCCACTGGCCTGTATTACTGCATTACTGAACACATATCAACACCGCACAATGCGCAATTTTGTAAGTAATGGTCACCATGTGCCACTCAGTACTGGGAAATCTTCGCGCTCATCATAGCGTCTCCCCGGGATACTACGGCATTGCTTACAGTCACTTTTAACAAATTCTAATTATTCTAAAAGATAATATCAAGTACTTAAAAAGATTATATTACTGTTGTGCAGAGACAGTGAAGTGCCGTGAATCGATTGCGCCGCGCCCCCAGCCCCGCGGTCTCGAGCTATACCATCTCGTATTATCTCTGCGCGAGCAATTTATCGACGGCATTGCAAGGCCTTGGTGAACTTTGCTACGTATCGGACGGCTGACGGTTGTGACCTAGGGCCGGTGTGGCTGCTATAGGCTCGCTTGGCGGTCTCGCTCGTCATGCAGTACAGTTTGTTTGTTCAGCCTGAGGTGATCCCTTCACGGCCAATCTGACTAAACTTTCACGTCTCCCAAAGGTACACTATCTAGGTGAGAGGCAGCTGCAGCAAGGGCAGGAAATGGTTCACCTAGCATGCTATATAATAGTGAGTGGAATTGAAAAGCTGTCACGCAGGAAGCCTGACTCCTCCGACGCCAAGCCGCAGGAACCATGGCGGCAACGGTGCCTGCTAACCAGGAGGCCTTTGGATTCAGAGTAGTCAAAAACGGTTGTGTGCCGCTTAAGGGGCCTGCTCCGGAGCCGCGAGAGGGCCAGTCACCTGAAGAAGAAGAGATTCAGGACTACCTGCGGTACTTGGTGGCTGAGCAGTGCCCTGTGGATGCTGTAGGGAGGGCAATATGCGATGGAGGTATTGGGGAGGGGTACAAGTGCTACCTTGAGCGGGCGTGCAGTTTCAGCATTGCGCTCAAGCCTCGGGTTTGGGTGGATGCTCCAACAAGCCAGGAGTACCTTGAGCGAGAGCGTGCCTTTGGCAGGACAGTGCTCCGGAGAGTGAGCATGCTGCATGCAAATAGATACAAGGGATACGGAGCAGGCCCTTTTGATGACACTTTCGAGCACGAAGAGCTCCCCAACGGTCTTCATGACTGACAAGAAGGCAGCTGCCAGGATGGTCAAACAGAAAGTCTGACGCTATTGGGAGCAAAGAACCACTGCAACCGCCTTGGCGTGGTTTGCAGTCAGTGAGCAAGTTGACGCCATCATACGCAAGCTTGATACTGTCTCCAAGCAGCAAAAAACCTTCCTTGGTGGATGTTCTCCGCACGTGCCTGCTCCTAGCCCCCAACCATACGCCCGGGGCACCGCATGATACAAGCTGGCCCCTGTGTAAAGCTACCCCCTGATCTGCGGACGTGCACCCCAGCGCGGCGCCAACCTAACATGGCCCGGTCAACTCACCAGCTCCGGCCCCGGCCCTAGCTCCCAAGTCCCCTAGAAGAACTCTGCACTTGGGCCTGCCGTAATTGGGGTGGCGGTCCCCACCCCTCCAGAAGCCCGCACCTGAATATTTCCCTGGGTTCCAGCGCCCATGCCACCGACGGGGATGACGCCCTCCCCCGTTGTTCACACGCAAACCCGGCAATCGGCGCTGCAACATCCACGGTCTCACTGCATTGCTGCTGGGGCCCCCGGGAAGGAGTATCTCATTTCCTTAGTACCGCAGGTGTACGGTAGCCCAATTGTGAAGGGTAGCAACCTAGGCAACTTCCTCACGAGTCAACTTCTGGACCATCGTCGACAGAGTCCACTACTGGCCGCAGGCTTTGAATGCGGCACCGTCCATCAACGCCCCTTTACCAAAGCGGGGCCAGCCAAAGCTGGGGAGCCTGTTTCGGTTCATGTGCGGATGCTGACGTTGGCATGCCGGACTGGGGCCGTATATCCCTCCCTCGAACGGAACCTCCAATTGGTGGGCATTAATCATGAAACACTGCATTTGCATAACACCATGATTCTCAATGCATCCGACGATCCTATGTTTGCTACAAGTGATTTTTAGGCTGTAGTTCAGAGGACTTGCATCTTTTTGGACATACCTTGTTGCTATAACAAGTCGCACAAAAGCTAGCACGAAATCCATATATACCGGCACTGCCATGGAGACCTTGCTCTACAGCCAATGCATGAGGCGGAAAAGTTCGAGTCGTTCTTTCAATGCTTCGGCCGAGTTTCTTGACCCATTGGACGATATTACACTGTGCACGTCGACGACATGACTGTCTCGCATTATCGTGGCATGAGATTGTAATCATGGAAAGACGAGCCATGTCGGGTTCCAGATGGCGGCAACGTCTTTGCGACTGATTCCACATGTGGCTATGCTGATCTACTGCCCTTGAAGCAGTAATGATGACGAGCAGCGACCAATAACATGTACCATCAGTGCGAAAGGGAGAACCTAGACCATTGAGTTCATTGACCATCGGGAGCTCACCGTTCATGCTCCGGTTGGCGACAAAGACGTACCAAGATTCGACAGAATCAAAAAGTTGGGCAACCTCGGGCACAGGCCCGATGGTCCACAAACTTGCGCTAGCCTAGAGTCTACGTGCATTGACTTGTCTGTCATCTCTTGAATGTGATGCAGGCTTGGTCACGTGGGAAAGATCGTTACGAGTCGTGTTTTGGAAAACAAATGATTGTTCTCCGGTGCGTTTTAGCGCAAACACGACATTGATTAAGGTGACTCATTCTCCATTCATTAGCGGCTTCTAGCTGTTGACTGCGCACCAACGCCTATGAGTGAAGCGGAGCACCTGCTTCATTCTGCTCTCCTCCCCAACCGCGTTTCTACCCTAGGGCATGCGCATAGCAAACAACTTCCCAAAACTCTTATTGCACGCGAGGTATAAGCACAGCCTACAATTCTTGCCTCAGCAGTAGCCTCTAGCTCGATAATGGCGCAGCGGACGTGCCCAATGCTCTGTAGGGCTACGCTCCTCGATTTTTTTGCCGGATGTCTCGTGCGAGGCAATCAAATCATAACTTTTACTCAACGGCAATCGGTATACCAGGCGATGATGCCAAGGACCCCCCCAGCTAAGATGGCGACGGGAGCCCACATCTGCAACAAGCCCAACCAGATCAGAAGAGCAGCGAAAGATAAGGGACGATAAAGTGGTGCTCGACAACGCTGCTTTCGCTTGAGGGAGCACCGGCAACGGATTGCTATAGCGATCCTATCCACCGTTGGGCGTCAAGACACGAAAGGGTCTTGTACCGCAAACACGGCTGCATGGAATGAAGAGTCTGGAGGGTTCTGAACAAATGGAGCCGGTGTGCTGTCAAAGATACTTTGAGCCTTACATTGAAAGCCGAGACAGCAACGTAGCCGAGAATCCCAATGACAATGGACGCATTGGGGAAGGGACTGATGACGAACGCCTTGAGGCCTAGCTGGAAGACGGACGCGTAGATGAGCCCGATCTGCAAAAAAGAGCGTCATCAGTAGGTCAGGAACGCCCTCAAAAGGGTCTGAGATGCTGAGGAAGGCTGTGCATGACGCGAGCAATGACGGACGGGTGACGGAGATCGCCAAGCTCACGGACAGTGCGATCCTGCCTCTGCTGACGCAAGCAGGATACAGTGCCTCGAAACCCGCTAGCCTCGACAGTACTTGACAGACTACTTTGAAGCTACGGAACAAACGACACTATCTCCTGGCTTGTCCACCAGATTAGTACGCAGTACATGCGCAAGCGCCAACTTTTTCCTGAAGAGCACATTGCAGACACAGCTTCCGGGCATGTCCTTTGCGCTTGCGTAGATTCTGGTCTCGCTTTGCGGGCAGAATCTAGGTCTTGACTGCGGGCCAAAAGTGGGCATCCAAGATTGAGGTGCATTAAGACAAGGATGTTCCTTGATAAACTGTGCAGCATTGAGAGATAAGCAGATACGACGCGTCTAGGCATAGAAGCGAGACCGGAGCGCAATGGCTTACAGCGGTCGCATTGAAGCCAGGGAGCGCCCGACGGTACCTAAAAGGACCACAGCACAACCAAGTAAGATCAAGGAATAAAAACACTCCCCAGGTAGCACCGAATTTGCAGCAAAGAAAGTACCTACGGTGCCAATCCCGTTTGGGGCGTTTGGCAATGTCACCGTTGCCCTTGTGCGTCTTGCCGCTTTTCGCCCAGCTTGAACCAGACACTCATCTTGGACCAGTGGTAGCATCGATGAAGAGACAAAGAACCGTACAACCAAGCCCACCAAACCCTAACCGCGGGTGGCGCCCAGCTTGCAGAAAAGACACTGTAATCACTCCTGCTGGCGCAGAACGGAGGGCTCACCAGGGCCAGTTCCTGAACTTGGCCCAGAACGGGAGCACGCCGTAGATGAGCATAATGCCCGGGGCGAACAGGCCCAGCCAGCACGCGATGATGCCAGGGAAGCCCCCGACCTGGAGCATAAACGGTAAAGAGCAGTCAGAAAAGTGTCCGGATGGCTGGCTGGCAAGCACGTTCCCAGCAAAAGGAGGTCGAAATACTTCGATGTTGAGTAGCATTTGGTTGGAGAGTGAGAACGACGGCTACACTCAAAATCAAAGGCCGCCCGCAAAGCAGTTGATGCCGCGCTTCAAAGACTCAGAGACGTCAGCAACTCAAGATCGACAGATGGGCGATCAAGTCAATTCCAGCGTGCAACGAGGAACTTGCCGTGAGTACTGAAACTACACACATTGCTTGGTTATACAAAATCTACGAAAAGGAGCCCTTACAATGGCGCCGAGATAGGCCGCGAAGTTGAAGAGCGGCCCGGGCATGGCTTGCGCCACGGCGAGCCCCGCCAAAAACTGCTGCTCCGTGACCCACGTGTCCGGCGACTCAACGCGGACGCAGTTGTTGGACGGCGTGCTGAAGGTGTTGTTGCCGCCGGACGTGTAAATGGGCGTGCAGACCGTGTTGTACTTCACCACTTGCTGGTCGATGATGGGCAGCACCACCTGGCCGCCGCCAAAGATGATGGACCCCGTCACGTAGAACGACTGCGAAGGAGGAGCGGGGGGGCGTTCAAAAATTGCCGGGGCGCTCTGGTGGCGTCGGAAGGCTCTGGAAGGCATTGAACTTGAAAAGCAGACGGGGGAGGTGCCCACAAAAGGTTGAGAAAGATTGAAGAATTTGCTTGAGGGGGACATACAAGGCGGTACCTTTTTGAACGCCGAAGAGGCTGGTCGTTTATGTCCACATATCGTTGACCATTTTCCCATCTTCTAGGGAGGCTTCCTGGAGCTTTCTGGGCAGATGGAAAGCGTGGGACAATGAAAATTGGATACAAAAGCCGGGATTTCGTTTCAACCATCAAGCTGGCCAGGGCTGCTGGTCTGCTGACATCAGCATAACCGATAGCGCTTCCAATTCCCTCGTAGTACCAGTCTCCGAACGATTGAGTTTAATCCTACTGAGCTTTGACCGTAGAATACTTGACGAGGAAGAGAAGCAGCACAGCATTCTATCGGCTGCAAGGCAGAGCCTCACCTCGAACCAGTGCAAGAACTTGGCGCTCTCGTAGTTGGTGTTGTTCTTGCCAATGACGACGCCGATGAGGATCGACAGCCAGAAGGCCAGCAGTATTCCGCCGCCATACATGCTGAGCCCAAACCGCTCGACCTTGGAGTCGGACGAACTGATGCTCAGGTCCTTCTTGCGCTCAGTAACAATCGTCAGGATGCCGCCTGGCCAGAAGGCAGAATTGCAACCGTTCAGAACGCTCGCTGGTGACAACCTCTGACCATGTTCAATTGTTTCGTGACCTCGAAAAAAATGAGCACTCACAGAGTTCCAGCAAACACGTCTTGCTTACTGCTTCGGAGAGCAAATACAGCAAAGCCACCTCCTCAAACAGAGAGAAAAGCGCACGAACCGAAGCAATACAATGTCCTCAACGGCGTCGCTAACACTCCCTACTTCGACTTGCCAGGTGGATCTCGTGACACGCCGCCGCAAGAAGCATGCCTGTAATCCTGATTACGAATCTGTCTTCGCGTTTGAAATCTGTGCGCTCACCGATCGCAATGAGCGTCGGGAAAATCCACTGGGACGCGTAGTAGTAGGTGACTCCCGCCGAAATGGCGCAGCAGAAGATTGTAACCCTGTTCTTGCACAGCTTTTTGGACAACGAATACGCAGCGTCCGCAACCAGGGCCACGGCAACAGCGGACAGTCCGGCGGAGAAGGACCGGAGCCAGTTTGCCGGTTCAACCAGAAACTGCAGTCGTCCCAGGAAGGAGAGGGTTTAACGAGTGACGTTGTGCTGCAAATATACGCAACACAGGCTCACTAAACTCCTGCTTTTCAGAAGATCTTCGGTGCTGACGTGAAAACAAGCGACGGCCGAGCTTTCAGAAGGTCGAAAAGGTGTAGCCGACCCTGCCAATGTCACGAGCACGGCACTTAAAACAATGAAGCAAAGACGGAAGGACTTGGCAACATAGAGGCACTGTGTGGAATTGATTCGACAAACGACTGAACACATATTTTCACGTACCTTCCCCGCTCCAAAGCCCACGATGCTCATCATGATTAGTCCCGGGTACTGGAAGAGGATCCCCGACAGCAGCCCGCCCGTGACCCCCTTTTGCACGATACCAAGCGAGAAGGACATCTGGGTGGACGTGGGGCCGGGCATGCACGAGCCGAGGGCCAGCAACTCCACAAACACGCCGTCGCTCATCCACCTGTCAATGAGAAGTTCTTGAGTTGAGTATGTGTGCCCCGAAGCTTTCCCTTTCCTTCGACGGGTCTCTTGGGTGCTTTGGAGGATACTCCGACTGCAAAAAGTTCCAACAAGGTTGCAGAGACCACTTGACTTCGGCCCTGTCGAAACGAGAGCAAGAGTTCCTTCTCTCAAGCGGACGCGACCTGAACATGCTACTGCGATGCCACATACTTGAATCTAGGAAGCGGCAACTGAAGTACGAATTCTCGAAAGAACTACCCAAAGGATCATGCCTCAAAATCAACGCAGATGAGCTTTTTTGAGGTCATAGTACAAACACTACGTCCAGCCCGCACGTGCAGACGAGACTTCAAAGCAACCGGCTTTGCTCAAGACTGTATAGAAAAGCGATGCTTGGGCTAAGATGAGCAACACGAGTTTGAGAACTATCATGCCTGCCTCACTTCATTCTCTCTACGAAGGCCTTGTGGAACTGCCCGATGTGCGCTGCAGGCCCACCAAAGGCCGTCCACCCGAGAATGCAGAAGGCCTTGAAGATGCCCCAATAACCAACTCTGGCGAACTGCAGGGACGAAGATGATGTCAGGCTGCGTGAAGATGATGTCAGGGGAAAGCTTTTTGTAGACAATTTGCATAACGTCAAAGGCTCAAAAGGACAGCGTTGCCTGGACACTATCTTGATGTTTCACACTGTAAAAGCGCTCTCCAGATGCGCTGACAATATCGAGTGCATGTCCACAACTTGTCCCCTACTGCAATTCAAAAAATAACTAAGGAACAAGCATTTCCTTTTCAGGCGCCAACCGCGGTACGTGCAGAGAACGCTTGAACCTTCCCGACAAGACCCGTTTCAGAATCTGATTCCCTGGAATTTACCAAGAGAGCGGGCAAAGTACCTTTGGTTCATCTTCGTTCATAGCAGGAATGCCTTCCTCTATCTTATCTTCCGGAGGACCAGCCTCCTCTCTCCGGCTCTCACCATGCTGCATTATCGCATCCTCCGCTCTACTTGCTCGGTGTAAATCTGCCCGAGTCTCAAACGGAGGAGCTCCAGCCATCTCTACCAAGGCCTGGGCCTGCAGGAAAACAGGCTAAGCCCTTTCAAACTACAGACAGGGACGTGCCCCCTGCCAGACAAAGTGCACGTCAACCCTCTCTAGGTTCACACCTCTTCTGAGATATTTTCATCCAGGATTGTGTACAATTATCTTGTGTATGCTCCTAAACAAGAACTATTGTGGCAAGAATACTTCTTCTACAAGTCATTAACAAATGCCCTGTGTTGTGCGACCATCAAAGCCAAAGCAATTGCACTGGGACCAGACTGCCAGATGCTAGCTCACCTTCTCAATGTCTGCAGGCCCAGCCACCTCCACTCCTTTGCCCACCATGTCTTACAGTTGCTCAAAGCAGGCGGATTGCTTAGACGGTCCAGATGTCAAAATAAAACCTGCAAAAAATCGACCACTTTTTTAAAGTGCCTTTTGCAATTTAGGGGGTTCGTCCACTAAGCGGTCGACCTTTGTTTCCTGAACTCCCATCGGCTGAAACCCCCTGTTTCCGGTGAACCAGTCTTACACTGACCGGTCTTCCAGGAACCCCGTGCCACGTCGGTGGGCAAGAAAATGCATTTTCGCTACTGGTGGAATCCAGCGGTGCTAAGATAATTTCACTGGTCGTCCAAAGCTACCGGTGACATCAGCCAATAAAGCAGGTGGCGCGCACCGTGGGGGCTCGAAACCCAATGATTAAGTAGCCTGTCTACACCTGGTGCCTCCGTTTTTAAGATGAAGACCGACCAGAAGAAGGACCGGAGGCCCCTTCATTGAGCGGAGATCGGTCTTCAATACTCTGAATTCCTGTTGGCCAGCTCCACATCCTTCCGGTCTTTCTAGGTGATCTTTGAATCTCCTCTTAAGGTCGAACTTCCCTAATTCGATGCGCGCGCCCGCGTTTGACGTCCTGGGGAACGTCTTCGCTAATAACAAGAGCGTCGCTCAATATTTTCGCATTCTGTTTTCTGCATGTGGAAGGGCTTTACAAAAGTTACCTTTAGAGCCACTAGCCGGCCGAAACCGACCACTCTAGCTACATGGTCAAAACGGCGATCTTGCCACTTTTTGGGCATTTTCTGAGCACTGGGTCCCTTTACGCATTGGGTTATGGGGGTCGCTCCAGCAAAATTTTTGGAGATCGAGGAGGGGGAAACATTATATTCGATCAGTGGGGCATCTTTTGGAACATTTTTCAAGATCTTTTGACAGAGGAATTTTCAATGAGACAGGTTCAAAGTTGACCCAAAGCCAATTTTGCCCAGTTTTCGAGTTTGGTCAATTTTGAACCTTTCTCATTGAAAATTCCTCTGTCGAAAAGATCTTGAAAAATGTTCCAAAAGATGCCCCACTGATCGAATATAATGTTTCCCCCTCCTCGATCTCCAAAAATTTTGCTGGAGCGACCCCCATAACCCAATACGTAAAGGGACCCAGTGCTCAGAAAATGCCCAAAAAGTGGCAAAATTGCCGTTTTGACCATGTAGCTAGAGTGGTCGGTTTCGGCCGGCTAGTGGCTCTAAAGGTAGCTTTTGTAAAGCCCTTCCACATGCAGAAAACAGAATGCGAAAATATTGAGCGACGCTCTTGTTATTAGCGAAGACGTCCCCCAGGACGTCAAACGCGCGCGCGCGCATCGAATTAGGGAAGTTCGACCTTAAGGAACTCCAACCGCTCAGTGGAAAAAGGGCCTTATTCCTGGTACGCGGATCAAAACTTCCAACTTGCATGGCAGGCTCGACTCTCCTAAGCAAGAATCTTGTTGATTGCTAGGGCTTACAATCTGCGTCAAGGGCATAATAAATCATGTGCTTACGATGAGGCCCAACGAATCTGATGGGGCAACCTTGCTAAGGTGCCAAAATGGATTCCTAAAGCCCACCCTTGAGTTGGCCTTTGCCTCCCAAACTGAATCAAAGGTCTAGTTTTTGAGGAAAACAACAGACCACCATGAAGAACTTTGAAGCAGACAGCTCCATAGAATTCGCAAGATGACATCATCAAACAAAGCTGTCATCGAAAAGGGCTAATCAACCAACTTCCGTCAACACCCTGCTGTCCTTGTGAAGATCCAACAACCAATGTGATAGACAAGGTTAAGGAAGCAATCTGAAACCTCTTCTTTGCCAGAAAACAGCCTTATTATGCCCAGAAGAGTGAGAGGCTACAGGAAGGGTCCCTGAAAATCTGCCCATGCTCTATTTACAACATTACTCGCTTACCACCACTGCAATCACAGAATGCACCTGATCTCTGACTACGCAAAGTACATGAACGCTCTAAAAGATCATCTGCCAACGTTTGACAACTGATACCGAGAAAATGAGCAGGCTTCTCCAGGAGAGATTTCATCAATAGAGTTGCTTCGCTGCCTGGGAGAAGAGCAAAAAGCGTCCTCCTTTGAATGGAATCAAGATCTTGCTTTCCTCCGTCCTTCTTCTCTATGCATGCCTGTTCCAGTTCAACATGTTACATGCCACCCCTAGCATCGAGTGTGACCCTTGGCTTTATACGAGCCGCCCAAGAAGAAACTCAAAACCTCTTTTGAAGAAGCTGCCAGCTCAACGAAACTCAAAGCTGAAATAAGCACCATATACCAAGATCCGAACAGGACAGCTGGGAACGGGATGAGCTCACCTGCAGATTGCACCAGCGCCTTCGTGTGCCGCCTTTCAATCCTCCACCGATGATGTAAGTGGCCCCTCCAGTTGTTCTACACCAAAAAGTGGCAGGCGAGTCACGAGACCCTTACGAAGAAGAACGCTACCGAATCCTAGCAAACGCCAAGCCCTAGTGTCCCTAGCATCCTTGCGGTTCCTGCCGCCGCTTGCTTCGCCAGCGTTGCTGGGTCAGAACACATGTCTCCACTCAATGGCACAATGGGAGGGCTTGTACCTACCGTACCTGAACGTCACTGTATTACAGCTAGTACAATGTGCACAGCAATTGCTGCCCTCCCCAGCCGTGCCGCGGAGCCAAGATTCCGTTTCCTGCCGAGGCCCTGTTCGGTCTTGGTGATGTTCCGTCTGCTCCGTAGGTTTCCTGAGGCGGAGGCGAGAGGTGGCCAGCGCAAGGCCCACCAAAGATTCCTCTTCCCTGGTTCGACACAGACGGTTGCGCCCTCGAAAAGTCTCTGCAATCGAGGGCTGCGATGCACGCGTTTGTACAACTTTCGACGGCCCAAAGTTGGTCTGTTCTTTCTCTCGCTGGCCTCAGTGGTGTGGACAATGTCGCGCTCTAGTTCTTGCTCCCCCAGGAGATTCAGAATTGCAGCAGCTCGAGCTAGTCTATGTCAGCTCACATTGCACAATGACACATACCGACCCGGTAATAATATTATCCTACGGTTGTCAAAAGCAGGGAGGGCGCCATGGCACCATGCAAGGATCTGGCTGCTGGGGAAGAGACCCTACCAAGCACAATTGTGATGCTACAGTATTGCTACTCTTGAGCACACAGAAAAAGTGAAAACTTTAAGTTTATTGACCGCAGGCAACAAAATTGGCAGTCAAGCATGGAGGGCATGTCAGTCATAGCCTTCAAACTTTGCTCTGTGGGGACTATCCTGGTCATCAGCCTGGTCGGAAGTTTTCTTCCGCTGAAACTGCGAACCGTCTCTGCCGAGAAAAGGGTGAGCTTGGTTGTCCCCACCAGTCGCTCACAATGGAAGAAAACCTTGAGGGCGACACTCCATTTACGTTGCTGACATGTTTTCCATCTTCAAAAGTCCACTTGTTTCTGCATGTTAAGGTCCATCATACCTAGCTGCATTGCTGCTTGACCAAGTCAGAGCCATTCGCAACCCCTTTCTGTTCCCCACTGGATTCACGTACTGTGTCCTGATGCTTTTGTCAGAGCGGTGGCCAAATGCTGCTTCATTCCAGATTTGCCCACGGATTCAGCTTCAAGCTTTTCTATAGCGAGCTCCTTGATCACCAGATGATTCTCTGTGGCACAGAACATGGTGACGGATCTGAGCCGCTTCTTCACTGCGGGTGTCTTCCTCGGAGTGGGGCTCATTCACATGCTGCCAGAGGCAGCGGACAATCTGCAGAAGCTGGGCATCGGCAGGGTCGGGAAAAGAAACTTTCCGGTGGCGTACCTCATATGTGCTTTGGGAGTGGTCATCATCTGGTTTCTTGAGCAGCACACGTTCAGGTGCAGAATAGCGCCCCGGACCCCTTGCTCCACTGCAATCAGCTCACTGATGCGGATGCGACGAACGGAAATTTTTCTGATGCTCTTCCGCACCAGACAATCCCTCTCTGAACGACAGAGTGTTTGAAGAACAATCAATGATGGCGATTGAACGCGGACGTATGTTACCTTGGTCTCTGATAGCAAGCAACTGAAAGTTTTTCTTGGAACCCACACCAAGAAATGTGCCATGTTTTTTTCCTTTTCATTGTGCTCATGCACCTTGCTCGCGTTTTCCAGGGACCGCTCACGAATGATGGCTGTCGCCGCCAACGCCCATAAGCGGGGAGGGGCAAGCATCTGCTTTGTACGCGTCGAGCCCGTGTCCACATACGGCATGATCGTTGATTCGTCTGACGGCTCTCGGTCTCCAGTTGTGCGCATACGCCCAGCGCCACCGAGTTACGTTCCCCCTCTTCTACAGAACGTGGATGAGACACGCGCGCTTTTGTTGCCGGCAGAGGGAGTGTCATCTGGCAGGGGGGTATGGGAAGAGAGTGAAGCAGTGAGGACGGGGCCCCCCGCTGAGGACGTGCGGTTGTTGATACCACTTGAGGGGCAGCAGCCTGTTGTAGAGGGGGGCAAGGAAGTCCTGATCCCAGTGCGTTCTCTCAGAGAGGCTGGGACGGGGGGTTCCGGCGAAGTTCGAATAGGGGGAGAATCACAGGGAAGCGATCTAGAGGCGGGGGGTGCTGCGGTTAGTGGCAATCTCAAGAAGGCGGGGAGGCGCTCCTCGGGTGATGACGGTCATTCTTGCTCCAGTCATTCCAGCTTGCATCGAACAGGTTCGGGGCCTGAAGGAGGAGGGTCTCTCAGTCGAGAAAACTCGGCCAAGCGCGCAAAGGGGGGGCAAAGAAGAGGGGGGGCGAAGCTGAAGCGCAATGAGTCGGGAAGTCTGTGGTCTCCGCAGGCAATCAATTGTCCAGTGGTGCTGCATGAGGTTGGTGCCTCAAGGAACTTGGCTTCTTCCAACATCTGCTTCTAAATGTGAATTGTAACTCGATTTAGCCCTCTGGTATAGAAGGCTCCGTGCGTAACTGCCACCAGATTTTAACAAAAGACTTTCTTGTCTGTTTAGAGGAAGGCCAAACCACCCGTTCCTCCCTAAAAGCTCAGATGAGCAGCCATTTTAAGGGACAACGCTCCTCCAGTTTTGCAGATTCCCAGCTTTTGGATTCTTCTCGCATTTTGTTTGTGCTTCTATATCTCTCGAAGCTGCCATTCACACTTCCCCAACTCCTCTTTTCTTTAGGACCTGTTCACCCACCCCGAACACCGCCACCGCCACACCCACTCCGAGCCGGGGGGTCACAGCGGCCACTCGCACGAAGGCTTTGTTTCCCCCCCCTGCCCGCCAGACGACCACCGGCAGCTGCACCACCATTCGCACACTGCGGAGCACCACCACGTGATGCTCTCGGGGGGCTCGGGCATGGCCTACATCCTGGCGTCGCTCTTCTCGCTGCACTCGTTCGTGGTCGGGGCCGCGTTTGGGATCGGGCGCGAGATAGACCAGGTAAGGCTGTGCTTTATTCTTACCGCTTTACTACTTCTAGTTGTGTCGCGCGTTGTTTATTGGACAGCTGTGCTTGGCGACTTACGGCGGGCTCGTCTCAGACTCCTGCACCTTTTGGGCTTGGCGAAGTGCTCAGAAGAGTTCGGCGCCTCAGAAACCGCTCATCGCCCTTGACTTGTCTTCTCGTCTTGACAGTCAGCCCAATCATGAATACACGACCTTAAGATCGCCGTCTCGGGTTATGTCTTTGAAGCACATCGGTACTTGCATTCATTACCCACCCGTTCGTGTTTCTCAGGGCGCCATCTCGCTCCTCATCGCCGTTCTCGCACACAAGGGCACCGAGGCCTTCTCGGTGGGGGTCCAGTTTGCTGCTGAGGGCGTCCCCCTGTCGCGGGTGGTGACCATCATGCTGCTCTACTGCGCGATGACCCCCCTCGGCGTCTTTGTGGGCATGGCCGAGCTGCTGGTGCGTGGTACCACCGGGCGGATCGTTGAAAGCATCACGCAGGCCTTCGGAGCAGGTGAGCGTAGCGGGTCACGGGGAGGGGCAGGCCGAATCTTGGAAGCGTGACTTGACGTATGAAGCGTGCCTTGATGGTGAAGCCGTGGCTGGATGTTTTGGTTTATGAGCGGCGGTCGTCGAGAGTATTTCGAGGTTGTGGATATGCGTTTTGGAGGCCGTCACTGGGTTTCGCCTCAAGGTGTCTAGGGTGTTCGCGGTAGCAAAGCGACACCGTTCGTGTACCAACTCGTGGTTGTTCACGGATCTTGCTGCACCCGACCCTTCCCAGCTCGTGCCTGTCGTGTAGCAGCTGGCACCCCTCGCAGTACTTGCCCGCCACTTGACCGTCCGCTTCAAATGCTTTCGCAGGCACGGTTTTGTACATAGTCATGATGCAGTTGACCGACCAGGACGGGATGGGTGCGCTGCCCAACCGCTGGGTGCAAGCTGCGCTAATCCTCCTGGGGCTAGGGATCATGAGCGCCGTTGCACTCGTGGCATGACCAGCTGTATAGGTTTCCACGGCTGCCAATCTGCGCCTTATTAGAGTTTTAATTTCTCTGAAAGACAGTCAGATCAGCGCCCTGCAATCATGGAACATCGAAATCGGAGATATTGTAGCAGTAGGCCTGCGTTTGGATCCGGTTAATGCGGCGAAAGGTGGCTAAAATACTTTGGTATATCTCAAAGCAAGCAGAAGGAAGCCAGACGTTAGTTCTGTGCAAGCGCACACGGGTCTGCGTTGTACAGGTCTACTTAATCAGACAGGTAGCAGGTTTCGTTAACCCATTGCACTCATCATTCGTCTTCCAATTGATATTGAACACTGTACATAAGCTTCAATGATCCCTGTCATGCTTGTTATGTCAGAAATGTGTGACTAAAGTTATCCACATTCACATGGTGAAACGTGATCTTGTCCAACAGTACATGATCAAGTCTAAGAGTCGCTCGCTAATTCATCTCGATCTTATTCATCCAGCAAAATGATATGAGTGATGATCGTCATTATAGTATTTGATTATGTCTGTCTGCATATGTTGCATCACAATCGGGCCAGGAAGCTATATACACAGTTGAGGACGATGCAGGTGTTGTATAAGTACGTGCGCGCATGCTGCATTCAAAAGCGGGCGGGCTAGCTCATCATGGGCTGACTCATCAAGTGTAAGGCAGCTGCTCGCACGCTGAGGGCTGGTGACGTGCATGTCTGGAAGATCAGTCAGTGTGCCGCCCTCGGACACCGTTTCTGAGAGGTATGCGCCCCGATGCGGTAAGAAGGCATACGGCTGGCTCTGGTCACTGGTGTGCCGCCCACTTATCGCTGGTGTCGACATCAATCAGCAGTCCGAGAAAGTGCTCCTCTGACTATTCTCCGTTCCTCTGGGCACCGCTTCGAGGTGAGCTTACATTAGCCGTCATGAAAGGAATCTATTCACATGCTGGAGTGTCACGGCTTGGATAGTCTTACTCTCTATCTATTTGCTTTTCGCGCGGAAGAACCGGTGCGACAGCTGGACAGAAGCAGCTGAGCAGCTTTAGGGGAGTTTTTGTCGGGCTCGAACATCCTGTGCTTACTTGAAAGCCACTGCACTATACGAGACTATATCGCCGGTCCCTCCTGAGTTCTAGAACAGGGGTTGGCTTTCTCTTGAAAGTCTCAGCTAAAGAGATCAGAGGACTCCGACAGATTTTGCGAAACTGTGGGGGACGAGTGAGAGGGACGTGTGACTTTCCCCTCGTTTGAAAGCTACGCCCATCCTCTTTTGGCAGCTGTCTCTACGACATGGGAAGCACCAAAACGGAGCCTTTGACTCCTCCCTGTGCCCGCTTGCATCAACCCCCGATGGCCCACGATCCTGAGACCAATTCCGAGCATGGAGCCACAGCCGACGAGATCGACTGCACTTTCTCTCTCGACTACGCCGCCATCGCCAAGCACTTCACGGGTTCTGTCAGGCATGACGTCAGGTCCAAGTTCGACACGCTGACGGAGTCTGCGGTGCTCGGGGAATGGTGCACGGTGGGCGCCCAGAAAGTCCGCCACTGGGCGCCCAAAGGCGCGGCCTGGGACGAAGAAAGACAGTGGTTCGTATTTGGGCAACTAGAGGAGGAAGAACTGTCGCCCAGGGCGGTGCGCGCGCACATGGCCTCCGTGAGCGCGCGCGAAGGCGCGCTGGTCCCCGACGAGCGCCGGCGCGCGTGCAAGCTCTGGGAAAAGATGGAGGAACGGTTCACGAGCGAAGAAGACGCGCGCGCTCTCGCGCAGGCACTGGCGGGGCTGACCCCCGAGGGAAAGAGCGTCGAGGTGTTCTGCCATCAGAACGGGGTGAAGTCATCAATGGTGTGCTATGACGGCACGAAGAAAGAGCCCCAGAAAAGAGCGCGCGCGGCCGCGGAGTGCGACGAAGGGCGCGAGGAGAAGCGGGTCGTGTGCGACGAAGATTCACCTGTGAGGCGGCTTCTGGAGAAGGAAAAGGTGGAGCTGCTGGAGCGGAAAGCGAAGGCGGAATCAACGCAGGCGGAGGCGAAGCGCGAAGCTTTCCCACTGACAGCACTAGAGATGGTGCAGAAGGAGTACCCCCAAATGGACCTGCGCGAGCAGCTCATCCGCGCGCGCCAGATTGTGTCCTTCATGACCACGGGGCAGGTGGAAGCGCAGGCAGGTACTGACGACGAGTATCTTTACCAATGCTTGAACGGTTGAGAGGATCTTTGGCGCGGTTTTGAAGAAGCTTTTAAAATCGAGACTTGCTAGAAGTGGGCGTTCTTGAGAAGGCTGTTCTAGATACTTTGCCCAAGTGCAACCTAAGCTGTTTTCACATAGAGATATCTTTATAAATATCACAAGCGGCTTTTGACCATTGGAGATCCTCTGATTACTGCCCACCAAAATTTCTCGACGCTGCCTTAAATTTTGTTGCGCTTTTGAACTCTATCCTTCGCTTCGAAAAGTGCGCGGCTTACGTGGGCGGTGTCGTAGGTCTATCTGAATCGTAAAGGCGACATCCGTGGGCGGAATCATGACTTGCTTGTGCTTTTGAGGAGTAGGTGAGCTGTGAATTCCGTCGTCTGCAGCCCAACAAACGTCACTCTTTCCCTCCTGAAAGATTTTCCGCCGATCCATAGGAGACCTACTCCTTTTAACCTTGAAGACTGCAATCCAGGTATCGCTTCTTTTGAAAGTTTTCTGGTCCCCCTAATCAGTTATGCTGTTTCCTGTTTCCACGGTCTTCTGACAAATTCCGCGATCAACCGTTCATCGGATTGCGATCTCGCTGGCGTGACATTTCGGACCGGCAAACTCGGTTCATCTAATCCAGAGGGCTGATTCCAGCCTGTTGCCCCCCTTCATAATGTGACCCCGAGCTCAATGTCGACAGATCCAGCGTTCCTCAAGCTGCCGGAGCCGCAGGGTTCCGCGGAGGAATCTGACGCCGCCCGATCCGCCGCCCCCAAGAATCGAGGAGATGGAGCTTGAGGAGGAGAAGGTACGCACTTCTTCTCTGAAAACGTCAGAGCGGGACTGTTCGTAACTCCAATTCTCCGATTCTCTTTGCGTCCATTATCCATCTCAAAGTCTGAATTCCACTCCTTTACACCACGGGTTGGAGTTCTGAATCTGGGCTGATGCTCTGCAAGGTGCAGCTGATCCTGAAGGGCGTGTGTGTTTGGAGATTCGTTGATCTGGTACCAATTTGTACATGGGTCTTTTCAGAAGTTTGACCTGCTTCCGTTCTTCGCGTGCCTCGATACGTCGCTTGTATGCAATCCTGATCACCTGCACCATGGATGTCGTACCGTTGCCTGGCAAAGCGCCCGTATACATCCACTATCGTTCCTTTGCAGGAGCTACCTCCACCGCCTGTACATACTCCGTCCGCATTGCTTCTGCCTGGTCCTCCTGCATCGTTGTCGGCCGCTCCGCAGAATGAGAGCCTTCAAGATTCACGCCGGGAGCTTTCACACACTGACGTCATCGGTCTGAAAACTCTTGAACCGGTCGCATCTGGTGAGGTCACCAAGAAAAGCCCTGGTCGCAAGCGTGGCCCGAACGTCCACCCCCTGCTCAAGCACTTCAACCATCAGTGCAAAGTTGACGGCCTCCTCGACGGTATCTGGACCAAAGGTCTTTGGGAGTGTACCTTGTGCGACGTGGTGCAGCCGTCACTGAGGGCCAGATTTGCAAACCACTGTCAGATGGAGGGACACCGCACGCGTCTGACGATTGCCTCCGACATTTTCGAGACGGAAATGAGCGACGGATCGCGAGACTTGGACGAAGTCTTAGCAGATCTTCCTGGATGCGTCGACGTTATGATGGACAAATGATAAGGCTAGAAAAGTGACAATTCTGTAGGCCTAGTCAGGAAGCCGGTCGGTCTGTCGAGCTAGCTGTACAGAAAGCATAGTTGCACAGACGTTTTTGGTTACAAATTGCCCGTTGAGTCTTCTACAAGATTGTCTGAAGCGCACACTTTCAGCAAACTTAAAAGAGTTTTTGAAAATCTATTACGCTGGGTACCGTGCACCAGCGAAACTGAGATGTTTCTAGCGCCCCTTCCTTTTTGTCGTAAAGACCCAAAAACGCGTCATATAATCCTCCAGAGCCTTATAGTATAAGGTCCATTGCATATGATGCAGGCTCCTACGCAATCTAGCTCGCGTTCTGACCGACTCGATTTGCGGCCACCATTGAATTTGAGCCTGCACGGGGCAGATAGTTTATGCGCGTCCAGTGCGCATCATGCATGTACGTACGGCCATGAGTGGCAGCTCAAAACTATGGCACCGTACGCGCACATCAAGCTTCGCAACGAATCGATCCTACATCGTGCATATGTACCGTCTTTGGAGTGTCATCTTTGTGCATTATTTCTCATGCCTCACGCTCCTATCTCCTCAAATGGTGCTAACAGAAACGTTTAAGCACCAACATATATATAGCCATAACATATATGTATGGTCATGCAGAATTGCAAGCGGTTTTTTGATTGTGCACGCGCCCGTAGCCCGAAGGCGTCGTGATGTGGTTGTTTGATTCGAACAAAGCCTGTACTTTAGCAATACAAGCCCGCAGCCATGAGGCCGTTAAGTTCTCGCCTAAGTGCACGTAAAATCAGCCAAAACGACCCGAGTCAATCTGGGATTGCATATGGTACAGCTTCCAGGTGCGAAGATGCACCCAGTCACGGCGTCTCGTGAGGTACAAGACATCCGCTGTTTTGTGGAGCCCTGGTTATCGAGGCAGACTCCCCTGCTCTACAAGAGACGCGTCGGCAAAGAATCCTATTGCTAATGCTGTGACGTTGTCCTGGGCTTTGGCCATCCTCGCCCGCATCACTAGCGTCTCAGCAGCCTGCTGCGCGGTGCTCGCGGCGTCGACAGCGTCCGGTGCCCTTTGACGGGCTGCTCTAACCTGCACGAGAAACCCTGTTTTGGTAAGAGACTCATATACGGTTGCTGAACGTGTCCGACAAAATTGCGGCCTTTCCCAAGCCTCGGGCTTATATGCTCGGGGCCAGCACCAAGAGTTTGGGCCGGAACAGCGACCTAAGCTTTGCAGATATGATGTAGTCTGATGATGCGACCAGTCCAAATGGTCCGAATGAAGTGGGCATCAGGACCGTGCTCACAAAACTGGGCTCCTCCGAGAACATGAATGGCAAGAAGACCCGAGTCGCACAAACGAGGGGCGGCTCGGGCGGTGCGGCTTACCTCCGCTATCAGCTGCAGGGCGCGCTTGCCGCTCATAACGTCCCACAGTCCGTCGCTGTACAGACAACAGGCGATTGCATCACGCACAGTGTTCTCGACTGTAAGCTTCCCCACAACCCTCTTCCTCTCTCTACTTATCAAATCTACTGCAGCCGGTGCGCTCGAAACTCTGACGTCAAGAACGGCAGCGCGATCCCCAAACCCGTCACCGATTGCGGCCCCCGGAACTTTCTGCCAATAGCCATTGAAATAGCGAGTCTATGTTGGAAGCCAAGCATCAGAAGTGAAGCAGAGTCCTGGGGAACGACTTTGAAGGCTTTAGTACGAAAACGTACCTGGCCATGACGAGGCTGGCCCGCGTGTCGGGCGTCACGTGATGCACCCTGCTGACGTGGGGGTGCGCAGAGAGGCCCACGTTCTGGCCCTTGAGGAACTTGTCGCCCAGCGCGCGCGCGATGTTCATGCCTGCACCGGCGACCAGGTAGGCGGCCGTTGTCAGAGATTCTATCCCAGAGCAGAGGAGCAGCGATACAGGCCTTTTCTTTGGTTTCAGCAAACAGCATTAACTTTCTCTAGGCTTACAACCTGAAGCGGCAAGAAACGCGTGGGATGATTACTGCTCACTGGATTTAAAAGGTCTTCCCTCATCTCTGACAGAAGCTGCGACGCAAGCGAATTGATTCAGAAACAAGCTTTCGGAGCGACGCGCTCCAAGCCTTCAATAACCATCAGCCTTTTGCCACAGTCCAAACTTCGGGCAGAGACAGAGTCTTTGACGCCCCTCTCACCGCATAACCTGGTGTCCCCTTCCCCGAGCTTGAAGCCCGCATCCGACAGTCGGTTCCTCTCCATGGGGTTAACTACTCGGTGATCTTCAGTCAGCTGGAGCACCTTATCCCGAACACTGGAACAATGCAGCAGAGCAGAGCCTCAGCAAATAACAAAGGCAACGGTGGTCTGCTCATTTTCCAAGGAGATATCCAAACCGTTTACCAACGCAAGAGCGTCCTGGCAGAACTATTCTAGCGCAAAGCAGTTCTTGTACCGCAAGACCCTCTCTCAATGAGCCGATGCTGCGAAGCGTTGCTTAGGCGTGCCCGAAAGCGATCGCCCGTGTATGTATGGAACGGCCAACGAGGTGGCCATTCTGTTTAACGTGGAACCGTGTCTCGTCGGAGGCCCGAGCAACACCTTACCTGAGGAAGCAATGCGAGTCGCCTACATTTGCGCACTGTACAAAGAAAGTCGCGGAATCCTGGCCCTTCCAAGCGAGGAGCACAGTAGCCGTGCATCCCTGGACCGCAACGAGAGACTGGTCAGCCGGAAGGCCGCTCGAGTACCTCCTCATGGCTGAGCAGAACTCGCTTTTCCAAGAAACATTACGTTGGATTCTATGCGTGAACTAGAGCGTATGATGCTCCGCCGCCCAGACAAGCTTCTTTCAGGGCATGCTACATTCATGATGCCGCCGAGGCAGGTGGGAAAATCCCATTTGGCTTCGGCAAAGTCTTCGAAAAACGTTTTGTTATCAGTATCCCAAGCCCAAGCTACTTGGCGAAGAGCCGGATGTCCACACAATCAAGCAATCAATATAGATGGAAGGCCGATTTGAGGCCGTAAATGAGAGTTTCAAAACCGAACATTTAAGACCGTGTTTTGCTGCCGGTCGCAACAGTCCGCTTTTGAGAGCTAAAAAGGCTCATATCTGGTCTTTTTAAGGATTCTTATTAGCTTGTGAATTGCCCCTTCTTGTGAGCTCGGATTCATGTCTGATTCTGAGCCATTTTTGATACACACTGGTATCTTCATTCCTAACAACGAAGAAGAACACGGTTCCTTGCAGGCGTTCTTGGCTTGCGGCAATTCACCTCGTCCTCCATGGTGAGCTCCGCCTCCGTGGCTGCGAACGCTTCCCGCAGGACGCCGGCCGCATCGCCCCCTTCCACCACCGCCTGCCGAGCGGACGGCTCCGAGAGCAGCCGCGAGAGGTGCGACGGAAGCAGCCTGCAATCATCGTCCGGTTCGGATCAGTCTGAAGTCGAATGCTGTCTGAAAAGAGGCCCCGTTTATCATGCAATATCCAGAGTTATTTCGACCGATTACCAGCGTACTTTCTGTTTTGGAAGGCGGACCAAGTCGAATTTATTGCCATGGACGTAAGAGTCTTTTTCACCTACACCAAGGAGATGTGGTGGTCTATAGAGATCTCCAAGGAGAAAGAAACAAAACCTGACAGATATAACCTCTGACGAGCTCCATTCAGCATAGCCTCCCTCAGCGAGACTGTCAGACGAGCAGAGGCGACTTACTTGCTCGCAGCGTCTGCCGCCCCTCGCCCACAGTGCCCATCAAATATGCAGAAGACGCCCACCTGCACAGAAGGACGGAGCTGCGCTTGAGGAGAGAGACAACAAACCTGTTCTAGCTCTACCGTCCTCCTCGATTGAATTGCTAACAGCCTACGCCCGTCTGTTCGAACCTGCCGGTCGAACCTGCGCACTTCACAAGCCTCGCTTGACAACTTCTCTCAGGACGTGGCAGTGCAGCCAGCAGCAAAACGAACCCAAGGCTCACGTCATCCGCCCCGGACAATGGCCACTGCCACAGCGGTACATCCTCCATCGGGAGCGGTTTTCCCCTCCGGGCCGCCATGGGATCCGATGCGACCCCCACCGAAAACGGCCCCCCCTCTCCCAACGTGCGCCCACTGGAGCTCGGCGCCTCAGCTAGGCTGACCTCCGCCGTACTGCTGGACCCGAAGGTGATGACGTCACCGTCCGAGAGTGCCACAGGGCCGCTGCGCCTGCGGACGCCGGTTCCGGACAACCCCACTGGGGCGCGGTTCACAAAGGTGCCGTTCAGGCTGCCCTCGTCGACCAGGTGCCAGCGCCCGGACTGGGGAAGCCAGGAGAGAGAAGAAAATGAAAAGACGGAGTTGCATGACTTCGTAGGCAACAGGGGAAGAAGCATCAGGTCTGCAAAGCAGCTCATGGACACAGTAGACTGATCTGATTTGGCCCATGGAACATCGACTCTATCTTCAAAGGTGTCCCTGCAGCTCTACTTCGAAGACAACCTGCTGAAAGAGTATGCGGCGTTCACAATCAATCGGCGCCCAATTCAGTGTATCTTTTTTGTCCCTCTAGCCAACCCCAAAACTTACTACAGAGCCAGAATTATGCAGACAGCAGCAAGACCAAACCGCTCCTCTTTTACCTGTCTATTCCAAGCCATTGTTGCATGGCGGCCCGACACTTCAGGATCATTGACCACCAAGTCATTCTCTGGGATTCGACCCACACTGTATGGCTTCGCAGCCGTTCGAACTGCAGGCCATGTGACTTTTGAGCCTGAGGAAGGTCCCGACATGACTTGGACGTTGCACACAGAGCCTGCACGGAATGGATTTAGTGAGTCAGGTTGCTGCAGATTGCTCGTTTCAAAAGGAGGGATCCCACAGCTCAAAGTATCACATTGGTCCTGCGGTTGAAGAAATGTTACGGGGGTAGCTGAAGGAGACAAGGATAGCTCGTGCATTGTGTGCACACTCGCTCGTCGTTGTTTGATGTTTTCTGGCTCACCGTCGGTGTAAAAGGACCCGTCTTGTCTGGTCTCCCCTTCAGGTCTGTCCTCCGGACTCGCACCATCTTCCGGCTTGCGACGCGGAACCCTTTCTGCCGTCTTTGAGTAATCAAAAGGCGTATCACTGGAAAACCTGACTCGTTTTCGCTCAACTGAGCTGATCTCATTGGGCGGTTCTGTAGGTTGGGGCCCGTCAGCCTCCCCCTGATCACCATGCTCGTCCAGAGGCCAACTATTGTTTACAGATTCCAGCGTGCCAGTAGCGGGGCGTGTTTCTTCTAGAACATCGCTGATGGCAGACATAGAGGGAGTCCCTTCCTTGCTGCCAGAACTGACCTCGCTCTGAATCTTTGACTCTACTTTGGACGCAACTGACTCTTGCATTGGTGACGTCTCAGACGAGATCCTATCAACCTGCGCATCATTGAAGTGATCTGATCAGTACAAGCCTGCAAATTATGCATATCAGGACTAGGGGCTCTCAGACTTTCATGATGGAAAGGTGCTGACATCTGGCCAATGCAAACACCGGCAGCCTCATTGTCCATCAGCTTTGGGATGCAAGCAGCGGCCTTTATGTCCATTGGAGGCAGGTTTACAATCTGTAGGATCAACCTCAGGCAATTTCGGGGCCTCGCTTGATCCCCAGCTCAAAAACTTGATTGAAAAGTGCCCCTTTTCAAAACCACTGTCCCCAGTGGTTTATTTAGATAATCTGATGACCGGAGGGGATGCCAAGACAGCTGAAAGATCCACTAGAGGTGGCCTTGCTGCGTTACATGACATGAAATTGGCCTTGATTCATTGTTGTCAAAGGACTGCTCCCTCCAAGGGAAATGCTTACCTCCTCTACACTCAGGATCGGCTGCGCAGCTTCTTCCATCCTCTTTCGTCTCCGACTCAATTGCAGGATCCCGTAAGCTACAACAACGAAAAGTCCAAATGAAAGCACATTGTATGCCATTCTCATGTCTGCCGGTGGCCTTGATTTCTCACTTTTCCAGACATTCCCAACGCTGCTTACGGCCAAAAGCCACATGAAGGTGGAGAAAACTTGCTGATCCGAAAGAGTGGGACCAATTGTGGCACACTTCTACTCTTCTCGTGATCCGTCTTACTTAAAGTTGCTGTTCAGAAGAGAAAGCTGACATTCAACTGGCCGACTCGTGACTGATCAATTCATTCATTCATTCATTCATACTTCTAATATAAGGTTGCGCCATGGGCCCGAACGGTGTCAACACACGATTCGATGAGTTCGAACATCTACTCTGAGATACGGTATACAGATACCGTACTACAGTGAATTCTTCATCAAATTCAAAGATTTCTTAGTCTGGTCACTGTTAGGTAAGCTCAGGGATCCTGAAGCTAGGACTCAGGGTCAGAACGACTCAGTGTGAACAGAAAAACATTCCCAGCGCCAGGCCTACGTGGTAGCACCGGATTCGCTGAAAGTTGCAAGAGTGCGCGTTCACACCTAGATCACTAGAGACTAGCAAGTGTCGCGAGTGTTCGTCTTCTGCCAGCTGGCTACAGCCTCAGGAAGGCATGCAGTCCATTTGATTCCCTTTCCAAGCCTGCATTGAAGACTTCAGTTCACCACGACCTTTGCTAGGCTTTCAGGATCAGAACAACAAACGTGGTGGAATGGGGAGGTCGGGGTTGATGGCGACTGCGTCCGGTGCTTTGGAAATGCAAAGTGTGGATTGCATACATTGGCGAACTGGTCCCTGGCGTGCGAATGCTTTTCAACATATTAATTTCTCGCTGCAAGCATCCGTGCGCCATCAGGCTCTGAGATGGAAATGTGATCAAACATTTTTGCAATCTGGAAGAGCCGCATGGAGTAGTAGTCTTGCAGCTTGTGCGCAACGTATCACCACTGTAGGCCAGCAAAAACAGCAGTGCTTTTGCTGCTTCGATAGAAAAACCAGCATTAGACCAAAGAAGAGGACTAGCTTGGTATGTGCTGCTGCAAAGGGCCCGATTGGGGATGTTTGGAAAGAAGTAGTAGACCCAGCATCAGGCAAGGTTTGTTCCCCAAACGGTCTCGCCTCTCTGTGCAAGGCACCTTAAAGTCACTGCATTGCTGCTCTTGTATGAGGACTTACTTGCAAAGTCTTGATATGTTGTGCGGTTAGAGCTGGCATCAAGAAGCATGATCGATGTTGTACACACTATCAAGACAAACCTACTATTCAATCTGGGTGGTGCTTTTCGGATAAACGTTGTGTAGCTTTTCTTGGTGCAGGTATATTATTGGAACACGGCAACTAACCAGACTTCGTGGTCGCCACCAGATGGCGGGGAAGCATCGAACAAGACTGATGTTAGCAGTAGCTCACCAACGTCCAGCGTGAGTATTTTAATCGCCCTTTTCACTCTTAGAACTGCAGTCAAGCCCACAGGCCAAGTTTTGTTGTCAGAACATTGATGGGCACGACACTTGTGTCTCTTGCAATCCGTTGGCTCGGTGCAATCTGGGCCAGGCAAGTGGGCGGAGTGGCCCTGAATCTAAAAAGGTTGAATGACATTCTTGATGCTTGCTTGCAGAGGTTGTTTTCTGATGACCAAACCACTGTGGTACTGACACTGTGCCCCCTGACCGATCCCTGATTAATGATCGAAGACTGCATTTATACCGATGACTTGGCAAACAGCCCGCTGAGTTGTGGCACCCTTCCTTTCAGGTTCTCTCCGATGCTGCACTTTTAGAGAAGCTCATTACAGCGGACGTGACAAGGTTTGGAGCCGAATGTGAACCACACCGAACTCGGCTATTCGAGGATGAGGATTTCGGCAACTATTTGAACACTTTGATTCAAGACACTGAAGACTCTGGCTACAGGTGAGGGGCCTGCTTCTGTTCGACAGAAAAGCTCCACACCAACTTTCGAGCCTGTTCTCAGCTGATCGGTGCCTGGTCGGTCAAGGAGTGCAATTTTGAAAGTTGGGTGATTGAAGACCTTGAGTCAATATTTATAGGTTGACCTTCAGCACGTCTACAATGCCATCACAAAAGGACGATGCTGTTAGAGCACAGGAACCAGCAGGAATCCAACAAGATACTTGCCAGTGACATCTGAGTGGTGGAGATTCTGCCGAACCTTGAGGAGCGAGCTCTTTGTTCTGTACAGGTCTGTGAATTTATTACAGAAAAGGTGTGTGGCTGCCGGCGGATTGTATGGACTCTTAATGAGCTTAAGGAGGGTCCGTGATGGAATCCTTTCTCATCTGGTGAGAGAAAGCTACTGTACTTTGACGCCGTTTCAAACCATGCATGTGGAAAGATGCCTGAGTCTGCTTCGATTGTCAATGCAGGGAAAAGCTTGAGAAACTTCGTGCACGCTTAGCGAACCCGCTTTTGAAGAACCCGCAACCATTTGACGACAATACATTAGAGGTCAATTTCTGAAGCTTGTACGGTAGTTTGAACACTGTGCTGCTCAGGTTGTCAGATCAGTTAGGGAGCGAATTCAGAACGCTTCGATAGGATCCAAACCATGCTAGGTCGCACAGTCGGACCTGCTGTAATCGAGTCTCCTGTATCAGGGAGCATCTGATCATCTCTTGTACATAGCCAAGGACGGGTTGCTCGATTTAGGATGGATGATACTTGTGCTCATGACCATCTATGAAGGTGTGCGCCCGAAAAGCTGCCACAACATGTTGAGGCACGAATCCAATCTTTTCCAAGGATGTGGAACCAAACCATGAACTCTTGAGGCTCACCATATTGCACCATTGCAAATGACATACACCAAGTACAGCACATATGAGCGGAGTTAGCATACGAACGTGGGCACCAGTTCAAATGCACCAGGCAGTCTGTCCATTGGTTATTTCGTACACAACAGAACCGGGAGATATCGTGACTTGACGGGTAGGGACGTAAATCTGGAGTATCTCGCACGCGCTTCAAACGAGCTCAAGTTTCTGAAGTTCGAGCTCAATACTCTGCACGAAAGAGATGAGGTCCCCTTCCTGTGCTGCCACGGAGTTCTTAATCCGATCCTGCACGGCACGAAAGGATACGCTGCTCAATACGCTGCTCATTTTCCGCCTTTGGAAGTGAAGAAATTGGGATTCCGTCTTAATGTAGACAGAAGCGAACATTGTCTGAGCACAGCCAACAGAATCTCATGTACGGCCTGATGCACACAGCTTTTAGCGTCATTTCTGGCTTGTACTCCAATTCAAGGATTAGCATCCGATGCGGGGTTTGGAGCTTGCGAAGGTCCGTGCAAGGAGGATTGAACGTTTTGACATCCGAAGTATACTCCGGTTGTTCGGAAACCGCCGCCGAGCATAACGCAGTCTCTCCTTTGAATCCTCCCTACCACAGCTGAAGGGAAAGCTCTTTCTATAGAAATTTACCCTCAATGGAAACTTACCTGAACCATCTCGAGGACTTCGTCTTGAAAGGCGGGGCTTCCCTTGCGAGTTAGCAGCGACTCCAACCTCAGCGGCACACCGGGGCTTGGCCAATCATAAGGGGCGTCGACGTTTGCGACAACATTGGTAGCAGGAAGGGCAACCTGGATCATGGTGGTGTCGTCCGTCCGCATTTTGTACCTGAGTAAAGGCGAGGAATCTTTACGAAACAGTACGAGGCGAAGTTGAATGGACGTCAAGAATTTTAACATACGGTCACAGCTGTTCGGACGGCCAGTAAGGCAGCTCAGAAGCTTTGTGCAATCCCTTCAAGTCTGTTTGACCACTTTTCCACGACCCTGGGGTACATTTGGATGGTAGACTGCACTGCATCTCTTCGACTGGAGCCACAACTGCGTCTGGCTGACAACCTTAGTCAGCAAGAAAGGCAAGTCCAAAGGCGAGTTCGAAGAGTCGTTCGAAGTAGGATCCCGTCAACATCCCATTAATGAGGAGTCTGCTGAAGCAACCATGGTGCTTCCAGAGCACAAGCCTTTAATGAAATGCGGGGTACTCACTTGGTGGTTCTCGTGGCCCGTCCGACCTGATCCTTCCGCACGGCGTAGCAGCTCGCCCTCTGGCGCAGCTCGCGCACCAGGGCGTCCAACCGCTGCGTGCCCCGCACAGTGGCCACAATGTCGGAGATGTCCACGTCAGCAGGAGAGAGCTGCGAAACGATGAGGGGGCCCGTAACAGTGGTCAACAGGCGTACAAATCTAGAAAAAGTCTTAAACGCCAACGTGTCAAGTGCTGGTCCCTTGCGCAAGTCTGGGAAAGTACTGGGAAAAACTCTCCGCCAACGGATTCTCGGCGGTGTATTGGCCTCTGAGTTTGTCGATGGCAGTCGTTGAGAAGGATATGATGCATAAGCTTCACGTTGACAAAGTCTCTGCCAGAAAGTAGAACGATAGGGCGCTAGCTTGAACAGCTGTCACCTTGGAAGACCAAGAAGACACACAAAAGACCGCTTCAAAACGTCCATGAGCTCAACAAGATTGCCTATACCATCTTGAGCGCAAAGTTGATCGAAAAAATCTCGCAACTTTCCCTTCTTCTGGGCTAACTGGTGTGGAGAATGGCAGATGAAGCTCGGACACAACACAAACCTTGTCTGCCAGCTCACCATCGCATCCTCAATCTCGGACGTGTCCGGATGCAGGGCCACCACGAGGTCGTGCTCGACTGGCACGTGCTTGAGCTTGCCAGTCCGGCTGCTCGGCGCCGTGATGTGGGTAGTCATCAGGAAGTGCAGCTGGCGGTCCGTGAAAGCAGTCAAAGAAATGCCCGCCAGGCCGTGCAGAAGCTTCAGCATCTCCTCGTACCTGAGAGAGAGACTCAGCGCTTGGGACAAAATGAAACTTTCTGATCGTTTTCCAAAGCACCGTTTTAAAAGTCTGCGGGACTCCTGACTCCATTTTCAAAAAGCAAAGTAGGTCGGAACTGCGAAACCTCGAGACGAGGTGGTAACAGTCCTCATTGAAAGGGAGTAAAAAGCTCCAAAAGACAACTTTCTTAAACTGTCTGAGTTGAGTGAGACTTCCTGTGAAGTGCAGCAGGATTCTTAGGTCGATGGGTTGGCTTACACTTCCGTGCTCCTGCTGACTCTCCCAACCTGTTCAGCAGCTTGCTCTAGCCTCAGGCTCTCTGCCTGGGCTTCTTGTAACCTTCCTTGGAGCGCTGCAATCTGCACGAAAGAGGCACGGCGGACTCTTTGTCTAGCTTCTTGTTTGCTGACTGCTTGCGCATCCTTTTGATGAACCTTAGTGATTTGGGTGGGCATGTAGAAGTCTCGAGGTTCTCCGCAGGCGAATCTCAACGCGTTTGTCTAGGTGACACGATGCGCGTCTGCAAGCTTACGTTGTTGAAGGAAACTCTTCATACGGATTTTGTACAAGCACTCAAAACTGATGTTGACCCTTAAGTAGATCCAGCTTTGAAAGAGTGGGCCCACTTGGAAAGTCAAGCTCACATACCTCTTCTGCCAATTGGTCAGCATCCTCTTTGTTTTGCGCCCCTGCTTGCTTGGCAGCCAACTCCTGCTCTGCAAGTGTTCGTATTTGAACCTCCTGCACAAAGTCAAAGGGTTCCACTTCATTGTCCGCTTAAGGAAGAGCGCTGTGCAGTATCAGAGCTGAGGTCAGCCACAGTAGAGAACCCCCAACGTGAACCAGTGGGCAATCTCTGAGTACTTTACATTGTTGAGAAAGGCAAAACAAGATGCCTCCCCTGTACGAGGTAGACTGCTGTCGTAAGTCAGCTCATGACCAGCCAGACAGTGAAGGACGCACCTGCTGAGCGTGAAGATCCTCCAGATCCTCCTTGTTTTCTCCGCTCTCAGCCGCTGCCAAGGCGTCCTGTGTCCGCTCCCAAGATTGCAACGCATCTTCACAGGCTTCAAGTTCCGCTGCTACCACATGCTGCTCCTTCTCCAGCTCACTCATCTCTGCAAAGATTGGATGCATCACACCCATCAAAAGCAACCCTCAGTGGATAATTTAAGCTCAAGCTTAAGTCCAACTGAGACTGTCAGTCCTCACCAGAACACCGACTTGGCAAAGTAAGCTCCTGACACTTACTGTACCCTTGTACAAGCAGCTTACATCTGCAGTCAAATTCTAATACCATCTTGCAGATCAGGCCGTCAAATAGAGTATGGCCAGGGTCATGCATCTGCAGCCGGGTTGTACAAACATTACCTGCGGCGATCTGATCGATGATGTTGTTGATGGCTAGGCCAGTCTGTTCCTTCTGCCTCTTGAGCTCTTGCACCTTGGCTTTCTGATTGCCAACAACCCCCTCCAGAAGAAATGAACCCTTGACCTCTTCGCCCGCAAGCACCCTGTCCCCTTCTTCAGCAATTGCCCTGACAAAGTGCTCTTTGGTTTCCAGCTCCACGTATTCAAATTTGTATTTTGAGAACTGGTCCTGTACGCAGAAAACCTAATTGCATTAAAGTACTCTCTTGTAGGCATAGCAGCAAAAGAAAGTTGCTGGCAAACCGCTTGCCAAGTGATACCTGACATAGCACAAAGCTTGCATTCATAGCTTGCATTCATTTAACTGTGTCACTGCAAGCTAGACTTGGATCAAAACCTGCAGGGTTGGCCACTACAGCAAAAGGCAGGCTTGCCAGCAGAAGCAAAAAAAGCATACAAAGCGATCTGTTGTCCCGACCTTGAGGCTAGCCAGCTTTCCAGGACCTGTCTCTCTGTATTCTGCCCGGGCAGCTTCTTCGAGAGCATTGAAGCGACAACTTGTTGGGCGAATCTCCTCCAAAGCCCTGCATTCATATTGGTTCTGACATCAGTTCCAGGTGCAGGTATCGTACATGTCTGCACCTCGTAGCCTGTCAGAACTATGCTTCATACCTCATTCTTCTGCAGGGAAGACTTCTTACAGGACCAAGTGCTCCTATGGACACCTGAGAGCCCCATAGACCAATGGAACAAGCTGCAAGTGGTTTGATGGCATTTTGGTGCACATCACAACAGTGCGCTTTACAAGGTAGATTGAACTTGCACCAAGATTACCTGTGGTAATCTGCTTGTTTGTCCCTCAATGATTTGAATTGCATTGCTGGTCCCCTCCGAGCTTCTTCAAAAGTATTCTCATCATTTTCAGCATCCGGATCAGGTCTGTCATGGTCCCTAAGATCATGTCTCTGACAGGTCGCCTCCTCTCCTTGGAGCAACTGGTGCGAGGACATGTCCCCAAAACTCAGGCGTTTGATGACTTGTCCTTCAGCGTTGTGATCGGCAGACATTCTCGTTATGCTCAGATAGGGGCCTTGATAAACTTGTTTCAAGCCGCCTATTGCAGGCAGTTGGGGTGTGGTTGGGCAGTAAGAAAAGGAGAATAGGTATTGACGTTGCTGAAAGCTCCTAAACACAAAACGGTGACACCAATCCAGAGAATGCTTAGCCCAGATATTTCCACATGGTTTATCTACGGGGTTGCCGTTGGCTCAATGCCCAGATAAATCCAGTGCTCCTGGTCCATGCAGCGCGGCCTGCCAAATTTGGTGATGCTTTTGGTCCACCGCTCGCTGCCTGGGCCTGGGATGTCCAGCTGCTGCTGGCACCAGCAGGTAGGTACCTACCAACTCTCAAAGCCGAGAATGCGGCCTCACTACCCAGCAAACAAAAGAAATACCTAGGTAGGTACCGTACTGTTACATAGGAAACAGGTCAGGCTGCGCCGCTGCAGTCTGCGCCGACTCTGCGGGCAGCGCATGTGCACGATGATGCATGATGTGCATGCTCTGTGGACAGCCTTGCACCACTGCCAACTGGTCCACTGCGCCACACAGCACTTTCGAACTTCAAACTTGAAATTTCTGGCGGGAAAAGTTAGCGACTTATCTTTGTAAGCAGTGTGGACCGTTGGATTGCTTGAGCATTACTGCGCGCGTGCTTTTGCCGTGGACATCGACGGTCCTGGGTCCATGTATGCTACAGTCGAGAGTCGAGACTTGTCCGATGGTCATGAAAAGCTTGCAGGATACCTAGGTAGGTGGAGCACTGAAGTAGGTAGGTACCTACGCTTCTCTGCACTTGTTCTCGCACCGTGTGCAGTGTGCACTGTATGTGACGAGTACCTATGTGACCATTGCACGGTCACAGCGTACCGTACCTATGTGAATCCAACGCAGGTGACAACGGAACAACGATCACATGTTGAGACTTCAATGTAGGTACCTTAAATCATGGAATTAAGGCAGATGCTCAAGAACGATCATACTCAAAGAAGAACAACTTCAGGCGTTTAACACATTAAGTTAGTCTTGACTTAGAGTTGCCGAGTATCGCATGGACGACTCTAGAATGCGGGGGTTTGAGGCACCGATGCGTGCCATTGTGCATTGGCCAAACAAGATGTATCTTGCAAGTCGAGTCGAATTGGCTAGTGCCCAAATTTGCAGGTTGCATGCACTTGATCGACTCATGTACCAAAGATGACATGGTAGGTATGCAACATGTGATAGACCAGTTGTGAGTTTACTTCCTATGTTGTTATGATAAAGGTCCAATAGAACGAAGAGGATTGTAGTGACAGGTTAAACGACCCGCATGGGAGATAAGGCCTTTTGTGAGCGCGGATCATACGTAATGAACGTCTGCATGCATTGAAGGCACTCTCTCAGCTCACCGCATGGGGCAATGGCGCAGCTGCTAGCGAACTTTACATACACTCAAGCACCTGGTGTTCTTTTTCGAGTCGACTTATTAAGTCCAAGAGCAAACCTTCAGCTGACGGCAAGGGGCTTTGAACATCGGGCTTGAGGCGAATAGTAGGAGCACTTGTTGGTCGGCCAGGTGCTTGCACTAATGGAACCACCATAGCCGAGGACAATGTTACGTGTCGAACGATGTAATAAACACCGAGGGTTCAAACCTGACTGTACGTAGATAGAGACTCATAAGCACATGGCGAGGCAACTCAAATAACAGCTGGCTGCAGTCTGTTTCAGGGACTGGTACTACTGTGGAAGGCTCCTCTGTCAGAAATCTTCCAGCAAATCATATCATTCCAAACTCGGCGATCCCTTGCCCGACGCCCTGCAACCTCTGCGCTAGGTGGGCACAGTACGGCTCGTCTTGAGATGCCGAGTTCAACACCACTACTAGATCCATCATATCCCTGTTGAAGGCCGTCTCCGCTTCTTGAATCTTTGCTTCGATGCCTGAGTCCTCTGCAGCCTGCAACGCGTGTTGAATGGCAAGCTCTCGCCGCAGCTTGTGTTGCTCGCGGAAGTCTGCGTATGCGCCTCCAGAAGACGCGCTCTGTAGGCGAAGGCAGAGCGTGATTGTTCAGAGAGCTGAGCAAAGCTAGACAGATGGCAAGGTGCAGCACGTTGAAAATCTGCATAATATTGCGGGACCCTCGAGGGACGAGAGTGTATGCCTCTCAAGTTCGACTGACGGTCAACCTCCAAGATTACAATGAAGCTGCTCTTAGAAGAAGCTGCTCTGTGTTGCAGCTCAGTGTTATTAGACTGAGCGCCCGTATCCGAACCTAACGTCTTCGGCACTGTACGAGCACACCCGATAAAGATCGCTGCTGCCGTAAACATTGCTCCCTCACATTGACGGACGGTCTGCGGGAGGGCGGCCCTGAGGCGCTGCCCCGCTCCGCCTCGTCGTCGTCGTCTGGAAGCGACACCGCCGGAACAAGGTTCTGGGTGACCATACAGTAAAAGATGCAGGCCCTCTTCACCTTCTCCACACGCTGCACCGACATGGGACGACACCACGTTAAGAGGCGAAAGATTGGAAAGAGGACCCGCTCGGTGGCTGGTCAGGAGGATCGAGTCCGGGAAAGCGGCGGGTTGTGTAAGTGCACGAGTACGCAGTCTGAAGACCCCAGAAGAGAAGGAAGGCAACTCGCCCTTGCTTTGCTCAGAATGAAGGCAGTGTCCGTTCCCCGCACTTAGTGTCAGAGAGTTCTGGTTGCCTGATGCAAACACGAACAATGGTCTACCCAGGAAGGCTTAGCTTGCCTTGAGGATCTGGGGCCAGAAGAGCATGCATTCCTTCAGCGAGGAGTCCTGAAACTCGTCGTGGAGCGCAATGACCTGCAGACACCGGCCCAAGATGCAATCAGTTTCAGAAACGAATGCGAAAATCCCATCCCTTGCCAGCACCTGACGAGAATCGAACCGTAACGCACCCCAGCACACAAATACGAGTGCGGTAAATACATCGGCAACGGTTGTACGACCGCTTACAACGAAAAGCTTATGCTTAGTGCTTCGGACGGCCTCAAGGAAAGCAAAAACTTCTTTCTGGGAAAGGGAGAAATCTGGAACCTTCGAAGGTGGCCTAGAAGCTGAGCCTCACCTCGTCAACGGTCTTGGCCGTGGCAACCTTTGACTCGAAAGTGGCCCACTTCGGTTCCAGGACCTGGACAAAAAAGGAGGGTTCCCTTCGATGGGTCACGAAGCGGACTCAAGCGGCGGTTGAAATCCTAAACGTGAATTGTAATCTTAGTGTAGGGACGTTCATGTGAGACCGCTTGAGCAAAGTGGATCATCAAAATCAAGGCCCCAAGCAAAGCTCAAGAAGATGAAGTCCACTGCGCTCCACCCCTCGGGCTTCACTCTGAGAGCCCGGCAGAAGATTCGATTGTGGCGTACCTCGAAGGTCATGTAGTGCTGATAGGTCTGAATGAAGTGCAGCATCCGTTGGCAGAGGAAGTACGACGGCTGCATCAGGGTGAAGCCCATCAAGCCCCGCATGGTCTGCACAAGTGCACGCAAAGATCAGTTGGAGCTTCAACATTGTGCAACAGAAAGACTCCGCAAAGGAGGGCTCCACGTTGAATTTGGAGCCAGCTCCGACATTTACGTCTGCTGAAAACAGGACGCCTAAAGTGGGCTGCGAACTTTCGTGACAGAGGGAAGGCATTGGAGTGGGACAGGCATCGGAAGAAGCTCTCCCTACGAAGCAAATCGAGCAATTTGTGACCACCTTGACAAGCCCCGACACTGTGCCGCTGACTTTATTGATAAAAGAGCTGTTTAACTTGCGTACAATGAATGCGCACACCTGATGGACCTGCCACGTCTGGCACAGCTGCCGCTCGACGTGCTTGCAGTGGAAGAGGTGCCGGAAGATGAACTGGTACTTGGTCAGAGCGCGCCGGGAGATGACCAGCGTCAGGGGCCACCGGACCTGCACAGCACGGGGCCTCTGACTTGTTCTTGGATGGCTCAGAAAATATCGTTTGAAACATTGAGAAACATAAAAGCCTCCCCTTGCAACGGGAATCTCCGCTTGCACGAACGAGAGTGGTTGATCGTGAGTATGCCGCATGGCACTCCCCCTGCGCCAAAGTGGGCTGACTCGGTAACAAAGCGTGCATCCCGTCCCCCTTTTACCTTGTAGTCGAGGGTGAATGTGTCCAGCCCGCTTATGTTGATGGGAGCCCCTTCGGAAGGCCCGGGTTCAGCGAGGGATGTGAAGTCAAGGACGGGCCGCCCGTCGGGTCCGGACCTCAGAGAGCTGTGCAACTGCGATATGAGTTGCTGGCGCTCCTGCACAAAGGAAACCAGGATTTGATAAACGCAAAGGGAGTCGGTCAAATTGATGGCCACGGAAGTACGTGCTGGGATCGCGAACGCGCAGGTCGGGAAGTCAATCTTTCTTGTCCCACCAGTTCAGGGTAACTCCGTTCAAGAGAAAACACTCCAGGTCGAAGCGGGGTGACTCCGTCACTGTCTAACGTGCTCCTTGAACTACCGAGAGAATGAGAAGGAGGACGTTCTTATGCAATGGGCTGATCGCGCATGGGCTTTGGCAGCGTCGCCTCACCACGTCGCAGGTGAGGTCCTCGTGGAAGGGGTCGGCGGAGCAGACGGAGGTGCGCAGCGCCAGCTCCAGCAGCGACTGCAGCTTCTCCACCGAGATCTGGGCGGGGCGCAGCCGCAGCTCGTCGCGCGCAATGTCCATGAAGTGGACCAGGAAGTCCCCCTGAACGACACGCGCTGGTTGTCAGACTAGCGCTGACCAATTGTTGGGCGGTGGTAAAAAATCTGTTACAAGTCATCGATGAGAGGGTCGATAAGAGGAGACGAAGGCCGCCCATAAGCTAAGACACGTCTGTTCTCATGAATCCTCAATGCATAAGGAACGAGGACGGAATCGTAATACATCCTTAGAGAGGTCTCACTTGATCGAGGAGAAAGTAGTGCTTCATTGATCGCAGCCGCCCCATCAGGTTCTCCTGCGAGGAAAAGAGATACGTCATGAAGTTGGAAAGATCTTTCATGTTGCAGGCACTTTGGTTCTTTCGCTCTTGGAAAGCAAGACGAAGGTACGTACGACAACGACCAGACTGCAAAAATTGCGGACCTCAGTAAGTCATTCCATGAGGCAGAAAAGAATGCCAGAATCCTCACCTTCTGCAAGAGCACATCCAGCAGCTGCTGGCTTGCGCGCATGTGCGCCAGGTTGATCCGCTCCAGGAAGACTCTGTCCGCTAGTGCGTGCAGCCGCGTATCTTCGCCAGCATCCGGACCCTGCGTGCATCAGTCAACCTTCGTTAATCAGCACCGAATGTTACGAAGTGTCCGTCCAGCACCACGTTTCGGAACGTTCCAGCCGAGAAAACGCGGAGCTTAGCAACCGCAATCCCTCATTCGTGCAGATTTCAAGCTGTGCTACGATGCCAGCGCTTCTCGGAGGAACGCCCACCTTGATCTGCTCTCCGCACTCCCGGATGGCGTTCAGATACTTCCCGGTGGTGCGGATGGTCTCGGCCGTGGCTGCCAGGAAGGCGGGGATCTCGCTGCGCAGCACGTAGTGCTCCCGCCAAAAGCCCGCGCGGTAGTCGTCTCGGAGGCCCTCCTTCTTGAAATCTTTCTTCTCCTGGATCAGGAACTCCTCATACGGATCGTCGATCTCGCCACCATACACCCACCTGCAAACGACGAAAGTCACAGTTCGAGCCATCAGAGACGTCTTCTGCTGACATGCCTACCCGCCTTTGAGCAGAGTAAAGGTGACGGTCTCAAAGGATCAGTAATACTGTTTGGTAGTAAGATTCACGACACCTTCCGCGTCTGATATGGGCTCGATGTTTGTGGAAGTTAGGTACTTTCCGTACCTCTCCAGAATGCGGAAGTACGGGGCGCGAGCATCTTGCACCAGCTTCTGCAGGAGGGCTCGAGCCGCTTTGTCCCCAGCCAGTGCGGAAGCCTGGACATATAGAGAGGAACCCTTCATCAGCGGGTGTCGACTGATCTAGCCAAAGCCAGATACCTGGGGCATCAGCAGGTATGCAATCGACCTACTGCTGGCAACATTTGCCACAACGACAGCGATGGATGCATGAGAAGATTGACTTCCGCATAGAAGCAGTTCGAGACTCAAGTCGTATGATACAAATCGACGCACCTTGTTCTGGAGCAGGTTCAGAAGGCCAGCTCCATACAGACGGTCTTCCAATGCTGTCTTCACAACGGAAGCCAGCATGCCCAACGCATCCATCATTGGCTGTGACAAGCGGAGAGAAAATCAAAACATTGGTTTAGCGAGGGCGTTCTTTGAGGGCCGTCATAAAGGTAAGGGATGTCCATGCTACACATCTCTGAAACGGGGCTTATCGCTCCTTATGAAGAACAAGCACTCTGATTGTAGCTTGCAGAGCTGAGTAGAGAAGATTCGTCGGCAGAACAGTCGCACCCAAGGCTGCTGTACCAGCAAAGAACTGACCAGGTTCTCGACACAGGCCCTGCAATGAGGACTTGTTGAGCTAGCGCCAACATTTCACCTGGCTGTAGAACAGCAGGCCCTGCATGGAGAGCTTCCCCAGGCGGAACTGGTGCTCGAGCTGCGCCACCATGATCAGGTAGTCCTGCAGCAGGCCTCTCAGCGCGGCTGCCAGCGCATGGCTGACCAGGCCATGCTTGTAGTGCCATCGGACCTCCACAAAGTGGGCGATCAGGTGGTAGCTCTCGCAAAGGGGCAGGATGCGCTTAGCCAACTCCTGCAGAGTCCAGGACTTGCAGAAATGATGTGGATGTTGAAAATCTTACCCTGACTGGCCAAGCGATTGCCTGTGTTTGAGGACAGGTAAACAAGCAAGTCGTAAATATTTTGCCAAGTCAAGATGGGATGATGGACCATAGGTAGATCGTTTGCAAAAGCGGGCAATTTATGCACTTTGAACAAAGAGAAGGTCCGTAGTCCCTCACCCGCAGCGAGAGATCCATGCTCTCATCAAGGTTGAAGACCACCTCTCCCAACTTGCCTGCTTTGGGCCTGGCCTGCACATATTCCCCGTCAGCTCCGCCCATCGCATACAGCAAGTCATCTATCAGAAGCAGCTCCTGAACTGCTGATGAGTACTTGCCAACTCCGGACTTCCCTGTCCCTAAGACTGATCGCTTTCCTTCCTGCGCTGTTCTGGAACCGCTGCTTGACGCCTCCAGAAAGTCTCCAGTCAGATAGGGACGCTGCTCATCCCAGGCTACACTTGCAGGGTAGGTAACACCAGGAATCAGTCTTCCAAAGTGGTCATCCGCTGGTGGCTGCCTTGCCTGGCCAACCGTCTGTTGCAGATCTCTCTGGTCTTTCCTTGCTGCTATCGAACCAGCATCTGAGGGCGTCGACCCTCCCGGGGCTTTGGTTGGAGCAGCCGCAGTGCTGGTCTGCCCGGTAATCCCTCGTGCATTTGGCTTCCCCGGGCCACGTGCGGCAGCCCTCAACAGTTCTACTTTTGAGAGCTCTGCCGCAAGCTGCGCGCGACTCCGGTTCTCTGCAGCAATGGAGGTGGGGGAGGTGACACGCGGTGTGGTGTCAGGCGTGGGGGGTGGAGTTGTGGCCAGTGAGCCTTGTGATGCATTCCTGATCGCACTGTCTTCATTGTCTGCGGAAGGTCTACCTACGGAAGAGCTGTCATTGGCTGTGCCATTGGTTGTGCTGGTGGTGAACCTGCTTGCTGATGGAAGGGAGGGCATCAAAGCAGCCAGCCTGTCAGCAGACGCTGGCAGCTTCTCCATTGGACTTCAATCTGCAAACAAGGTGGTGCAAGAAGCTTGAGTACTATTGCGTAGAACAAACCTCATGAGCTTTCTGGGTGTGCCTTGGACATCAAGTGCTGTACACTATCATGTGAGTGCTCTGTAGGATGAAGGACTATGTGGGGCTTTTAGCGGTGCAAAGTCCCAGAAAACATTAGACTGAAGTTGATAGCCAAATCAGGCCTGTGGACAATTGTTCCGCCAGAAGTAGTGGTGGCTGAATAGTCCCGTGAGATCTTGGTTAGCATTGCGGTGGTCCAGACCATCTGATGTTCTAACAAGCTCCACTTTTAATACTTTCTCATGGTTGCACGAGTCACAACGTTGAATATTGCAAGATTATGAACTCTGATAAGGGGTATATCCCTTCAAAGATCCATAAGCCTAAAGTTATAGCCGACTGAACGCCTTTCCTCGCAAGAAGACGGGGCTCCAAAAGATCCCCGACACGCCTCCACAATCGCGATACGCTTCGCTTGAAGTAGGATCTCCTTGTTTATGAGGCACTCAGACGTTTTTGTAAGGATTAACCAGATTAAACATGATACTGCGGGGGGCTCAAACCAGGCATGGATGGTGAAATCATTGAGAGAAAGCAACAAAAGATATTCTGAATGTGAGCTCATGGAAACCGCACCTGATTCACAGGTTGAGTAGGCCTTGCATTAGAAGAGATCAGCAGCGAGCTATTGCTATCAGAATGGCAAAGTGACGTGCATCGTTGCTGATCAATGCCTTGACGACGAACTCCTTAGCTGACGCTTTGAGACGCTTTGAACCAGAATCTTCGACAAGCTTCAACCGCACTGGAAGTTTACCAGTAATGGACAAGCTCTGGCCTTCAAGCTTTTAAGATTTCATCCAAGCTACTGTGCAACCTCCTCCACGCCATTTCCTCTAAACCCCTGGGATATCCATCGCTTCACATCGCTTCAGTCTGTCCTCACCACCTGGTCCTATGCATTTGAAGCTTGCGGAGGCGACAAGCAATCCCTGATGCCCTTGCACCTAGTACCTAGCTTGCATTCCTTGCATTCCTTGCCCACTTCGTCCTGACTTCTTGCCAATTTGCAAGTGTGGCAGATATTGCAGATTACTTTAATTGCAGATTACCGGTATTGCAGATTATTGGCCCGGCCGGACATGCAGTGTCACTGCGCATTTTGAGTGATGGGCGCGGGAATTGGCGAGGGGGTTAGGGTTTGGGCCTTTGAGGCTGTTAGGGTTTTAGGGTTTCAGCTTTCAACTGTTCAACCAGTACGGTTCGAGCCGTCTCGCCTAGTCTCGCCTCCTCTAGTTCTGCCCTTGGTGACATCATGCAAGCGTACCGAACGGACAAGAGTGTCGACCAAGTTAAACACAATACAGCTGTCCGCCAGTGTCATTGGCGTCCGTTGTTCCGCAGCCAGGAGGGCAGGCGCCACTGTAGTCTGTAGCCCAGGTCCAGGACCTTGATGGGGTCGCCAGCTGGATCAGCTCACCTTTCTTGTTCAGCTGCCAGGCGATTAAGGCAGTTTTAGCTGTCCAAGCCACTGCTATCTGGCCCAGCTGCTGCGTTCGAGCATGCATCTTTCCTTGACCCAGGCTTCTAGATAGACTCGTCCTCATGTTTTCCTAACATGTAGAAGGCCTTTTGTAGCGCTCGAGTCCTTTCAAGGGGCAGGCCTGAGTCCTGCCAAGAATGTGTTACAAGAAAGACATTGAAGTGTAAGTGCACTTGCAGCAATAAGGCGCCCAGAAGAGGTGCAGAGTAGCTGAAGGCATTCTGCTCTGACAGGAAGCAGCTGTTAGCCCCCGTCTGAGGAGTTGCAAAGTTAAGTAGATACCCAGCGGATGGACTCTGGTGGTTGACCATGCAGCTTGTTCTGGATCTCCGGTGTTGAGCGTCAGAGTGGGACATGCCTCGCGAATCGTTTGGGCATGGGACCAGTGATCGGCTGCTAAAACCAGTTTGGTTGCCTTTTGAAGTTTTGTGGTTCTCTTGGCTATCCAATTTTGCCAGGCCACCTTTTGATGTTGGAAGAACTGAAAACCTTACAGTCACAAGTTGCCCAGGCTTCTCTTCCTGCTTGTGGTTCAACTGAGCAATGTGCAATTTACCAGGCCCCCACTGATAGACTAGCAAACTTGGGCAAGCCTGACTTAGGATGCCAGTTTCTCACACCAGATTTTGAGCAAGTTTCAAAAGGTTGGGTATTGCAGTATTTGGCCAAGTCCTGTACGGCAGTATTCTGACCAAGTCCTTCCCCTCTCCTTCCTCAGCATCCCAGACCGCTTCTACGGTTTCGGTTTTCCCCCAGCTTCATTGAGACACTTCAGTGGCCACACGCAACCTCAGGGCACATCTGGAGTCATCAGAGCCCATTTTGGGACGCCTCTGTTCAGGTGCGCTCAGTTGAAAATAGTCACCGGCTCCAAGGTCCTTCCAGTCCAATGTTTGGCACACCAGTAGCGGCAGTTGCTTGCCGTGCCTGGGTGGAAAATAAGGGGGAAAGCCTGCCCCGTGCGCTTATGCAAGTCATTTTTCGTTCATATGCACTGTCCCGCTTGACGCCCCTTTCACATTGTCCCACTTCATGCCCCTTTCAATCGTGTGCATGTGTCAGTTGCTGGTCTTTAACGCAGTCTTCTGACAAGTCCTGGAAACATACAAGTTATTAACTACTCCCTACAGGAAGGAGAGCCCATGGATACTCCGACGGTGCATCTCGAGCACCCCCCCCCTCCTGCGCTCTGCGAGACCCCCCCCCAGCAGCGCCTGCCTCCCTTTGCCCACGAGCAGCCAGAGACACCCCCGAATCAGTTCCCAGTCCTCACGTCCCCCCCCCAAAGCAATGCACTTCTTTCCCAGACCCCAACACTTACCCCTCAAAGCCAGGAAACCCCCACCCATAGCCAAGCTGCCCTCTCCCCAGAATATGCAAACCTGCCTCAGGCGCGTGCGATCCTCCCAGCGCCGACATTAGCGGAGCAGAGCCCTTCAGTACAAAGTGCGGGCGAGTCGCAGGTTAACATCGTCAATGGGGTAAGACATCACTCTGCCTGCGAATATGTAGGTGGAGTGGCGGTGTGTCTGCGCTTGTGTTACTGCAGAAGGCTCGTTTGAGTTCAAGGTTGCCCTTCAAGTGGGGGCTAAAAGCGGCTCTCTTTAGGGGGGGCCAGACAGCTGCAATGCCCCCATCCATTGACGCCTGGGTTCCGGGACTGGTTTTTGTTGCTTCAATTGCACATCCATGTGGATCGCAAGATGTCGAGATGACAAGCTGGTCAAGTTTCACCTGGTGTTTTTGTTTTTCTTGCATCTGAACTGCAAAGATAGCATTCTCGAATCTGCATAAGCCCACTTGCTCCGATTTCGTGCACTTTTCCTGTCCGCCTTCTCACAATCCAAGCAGCTTCGCTCTCGGTTATCAAGCCTCAAGACACTTAGGAAACACTTCACCGCGCGGGTCTCACCAGGTGATTAAAAATACACGTTCCGCTGACATGCGCCCTTTTCCCCGCCAGGTGGACATCCTGCGCGAGATTCAGCGGCTGGCGTCCCGCGTGGACAGCGTCATGAACGAGGTGTCCCAGGTGAAGCAAGTCCAGTACACGCTAGAGTCGCTCATCCGCAGCTCCGCCGCTTCCCCTGGGCGCAAAACCCCCAAGACCACCCCCAAGAAACGACAGCGGAAAAAGGCCCCCCCAAAAGAGCCCCAGGCGCAGGCCCCCCCAGCCCCTCCCGTAGTTGCTCCCCCACCCCCCGAGCCGCCTGCCGAGGCAGAGGAATCGGAGGGGCTGTATGACTGGCCTCCCGTGAAGACGGTGGAGGAGTGCTGGCGCGAGATGTACGAGGGGCTCGACGGGCGGCCCTCGCTGATGCAGCTCGAGGAGCAGCACGCCAGCGGGTGGCGCCGGAAGAAGGGCCAGCGGCAGCGCTTCTGCGAGAAGAAGCAGGTGGGGAAGGGCGCAATTGACGCGCATGGTGGATGATCTGATTGTCTCTCGTTAACCCATTCTTACATGATGAACCTCGTTTTACCAATATTGCTTTGACGTTGATTGCTTTAATTCTTGTCAGGTGTTTGCTCGTTCGATTCCAGTTGGATCAGACACGCTGAAGTCGTCTTCAACTGTTACTTAAGTAGAGCAATATGCACTTGCATATCGTCAACATTTACCCCCCAGAATCAGCTGGCTTTGAGTTTATGCCAAGCTCAAGTTGATGTAACTCCGGCAGGTCTGCGAGTACGTGAAGCACCTGGCGATCGAGAACCGGTGCTCGCACCAGGCGGCCATCCAGCACCTGGCCAACAAGAAGGAGAGCTTGTGCAAGCTGCTGCTGCGGCTGCGGCAGTACAAGAAGTCGGCCAGGGAGATGGAGGCGCAACAGGCGGCCAACACGATCCGGAGCGGGGGGGCTGGCGGCCCACAGCATATGCAGGGGATGCAGGGCGGGTTCCAAAACGGTATGGTCATGGCTATGCAGCCAGGCATGCAGCTTGGCGGGCAGAGCGGAATGGACAGCGGAATGCAGCCTGCCATGCCGGCCGGAATGCAACCGGGCATGCAGGCGGGCATGATGCAGCCAGGAATGCAGGACGGAATGCAACCGGGGATGCACCCTGGGATGCAACCCGGGATGCAGACTGGGATGCAGATGGTTATGGAGCCGGTGATGCAGCCCGGAGTGCAGAACGGAGTGCAGAACGGAGCAGTGCAGTCTGGGTTGCCGTCGGGGATGGAAGGAGAAATGCACGACGGGATGTCAACGGAGATGCAGTCGGGGAGGCAGAACGGTACACCGAGTGCCCTCCAAGAACCTGCGCAGGGATAAAGCACCAAATTCGGCAAGGGAAGGGGTGTACTCGTTTTAGATACAGGGTGGATCTGCTGACCGCCCACAGGCGTCAAACTTGGGCCAAAACAATGGTCAACTTGCACGAGTCAGTTCAGAAGTTGGCGTCACCGTGTATGAGTTAGGACTGCTCATTGACTTGGAATGTAACTCGCATCTTATATTGTTGCGGTTAGATGCGTGTCTTGTTTCGTAAGCTCATCATCCGGAACTTAGCCTTCTTCCAAAAGTTTTCAGCGGATGAAGTGGCTATGGCAACATAGCTAGGGCGTGCATCATTTAACGGTGATGCATTCATTTCATTGATCACTCAGTGCTTGCATTTGATTTGCACGGTTCATAAATTCGGCATGCATGAGTCACGCACATGCACGTTGTGCAGGCCCCCTGAGACGGCCTTGATTATACAGCCATGCATGCTTCGCCATAATGATACCGGATTGTGCCGGCATGATCACATTTTTGTACAGTGAAGACCCAGCTTTTGCATAGTGAAGACCCAGCTTTTGCATGCTGTGGTATGATCCCCTCTCATGGTTTGCATGAAACGATTAACACCAAAAATGCAGAACTCTGCATAGATTGACAATGCATGATGGGCATATACCTGCCACCATGCGGGACTCTTGAGACGTACACAAGAAAAGTCATTGTCAGGACCACCTTGTGTCATCTCAAGTTCTATTCTGGGGCGGATGTCATTGGTATATGTCATTGGACTGTAGTATATGTCTAGGCCTCGATGAATTGACACGACAACCGCAATCATGACTAGCGCTCTTTGAATTACAAGCAAAGTTGCAAGCAACAAACAAAACAAGCCCTCTATCAGTCGACGTCCGCATCGAAAGATCTCGTGAAAGATACTCTCGGCTCAGCTGCCTCTTCTAGCGGAGTGCCGGATAGCATGCCAACATTCTGCTCAAGAGCACGGAGAAGTGCCGCCTCAAGCCAGATCTGCTTCTCAAGAGACCGTCGCTGTTGGCGCTCGAGACGAGACTGAAGCGCCGTAAACTCCTGTGGAAACCAGATTAAGATGACATTGGGAGGCTGGACCTTACGTACTACTTAATTCTAAACGAGGAAAGAAAAAGAAGTTTTCTGAATGAAATGGGGGGCGCTAGTCCAGAAGGTAAAAGCAAGAAGTAGAGAGACACATCCTTCGCCTATGCGATCTTAGAACGGATCCCTCAACTTTCGCTGCAAGCACTAAGGACAAGTTGCATTAGCAGTGGCACAGCCTTCGAGGTTACTCTATTTCAAGATGCCCGACAAATGTCTCGTTCACAAGATGTAAAACGGAGAGAATTGGGTTTGATAAGCTCACACTGGTCACACGTTCGATCCAGTCGAATCCGACCAAGAAGTGCTGTCCGCGAGAACTTGCTGGTGAAACGTGGATTGGGCCGTCGAGAAGAGAAGACGGAGTTTGTAGCTGGTCGCAAGAGCTGCGCAGAAAGGCGAACCAACCAACTTAGACGGTTGTGGTAAAGAGGGATGCGGTGTTCGATAACCAATTAGATCTGATCCCATGGTTTTGGGAAAAGGTTGCTCCCGATCAAGTCGCCACACGAGAATCTCCACAGATGTAGTCAATAGCAGGGTTGCTTGCGAACGATGTCAACAGGCCTTAAAAAAGGAACGAAGTGCCAGAAAACTACATCTGAGAAGTATGAGAGGAGAGGTTGACCTTCATCGCCTACGTACCTGCTTCGGAGGGCTGCAAATTCTCGGAGCTTTGACAGAGAAGCAGACTCTTGCTGCTCTCCACCTCCGTGCAAGCTGCCCTTGTCCGAAGGCGAGCGCGTTTCTGTTCTGCCGAACCCGAACAAGAGCTGCCTGCCCGACAGACGCCGCTGCGCTTCTTCTCGGATGGAAAACCCTTGCGCGGGGCTTGACGCTGCCGACCCGGAGGGCGAGCCCCGGTGAGCTCCGCTCAGTCTAGCGCGTGCCCGCCCGAGCGCCCGGTTTGCGACGACCCCTTTGGCTCCTTTTGCCCCAGACTGCGACAAGCGACGCTGAATCTCTACAAGGGCCGAGTCGAGCGCCGCCTGGCACTCTATCAGGGAGTCTCCTCCCGACTGGTCTGAGAACGTCGGTCCGTCAGGGGAAGGGAAAGCAAAGTGACTGGTCGGCGAAGCATCGTAGTCGTCGCCTAAGAGGCATGCAGGGCCCAGCTGATGCGGCAACCCTGCTGTGGCTGCCGAACTGAGACCCCGGTTGAATCTCTCGTCCCCTAGGTCGATCGTGCTGCCAAAACCGAGCGGTTCTGAAGGCTGCCACTGCGGCCGCGCGCGCTCTGACGGCCGCAGCGGGGATAGCGAGATGATGGGCGAGCCGGGGTGTCCGTCAGAGAACGCAGATGGTGAGGAAAGCACTGCTGTTTGGTCAGGTTCTCTCTCCGTTACCGCACATTCTGGGGCTGGATCATCCGAAGCGGGAGGGTTGTTGAAGAACGGCTCGGGAGGCTTCTCGTACGACTCTCCGGCGGGTGTTCCTGCCGGGAAACTGGGAGACCTCTCCTCTTCCAAGGCCGCCGCTAAACGGTTAATGTCGTCCATCTTGTGCTCCTGATCCTGCGAGGACCAAGAAGATTCACAATAAGGAGGACAGACAACAGTAAACTTTCTCGTAATGCGTGAAAGATCAGACGAGAGGACCACTTCTCTTCGACGACCTCTGATCCATCCACAGGAGCATCACATGCTTGGAAGCAAATTTAGCTTGGCTGGAGAGACAGCTTGGTCAAACCCCAGAAAAAGGCACTTTGAGTGATGCAGATTATCTACAAAAAGCTACTGAAGTTTCATGCATCAGTCTCAGAGAATGGTTCGCGTACCTCCAAAAGCTTTTTTAGCGCAAAGAAGTCCGCAGCTTTCACAGTGACAAAGTCCGCCTCCGCGCCCTTTTCCTGATCGCTCGGGTGGTCATTCAACACGCGGAACGTGATTGGCTCAAGCTGGGGAGAATTCAAACGGGCCTCTCCTCTCCTCCCCAGCTCGAGACGCTCTCGGCTGAGCTCTTGGATCGTTTCCTCGCGTTTCGCCAGCTCCGCCCGCGTCTCTTCGAGCCGCCTGACCGTTGCGCTTAGCTCCTGCTTGATCTCCTTTGCTGCGTCTCTCCTTGCTCGTGCGAAGTCCCGCTCGCGCGCGTCCCAGCGCATCTTCATCTCCCTGACGATCCCCAGCAGAACGGCGTTCTTCTTCTGCTCCGCCTGCACGTCCAGGGTGCGGCCCGAAAGCTCGTCTTTAACCTTCTGCATCTGCGACCGTAGGGACTCTACCAAGCCCTCCAGGCCTTGCCTTGCGCGATTCCCCTCTGCTGGCTCCCCCTCCCCGCTGTGCTCTCGGTTTAGTCCACCGGCTGTCTCACCGGCAGAGCGTCTCAGGTCTACGGTTGGATCCTCTCTCATGGCTTCTGGACGTTTCCCTGCGGTCTCTTGCCTTTCCAGGCCGCCGCTGAGAATTGTCTGGAGCTGGCGGAGCTCGCTTTCAATGTGCGCTTCCCTTTCCCTGCGAAAGAAGCACGCAAGCAGCTGGTTTGCAAGGCCTTTCTAGAAGCAGGAACCCGATCAGGTACTTACAATAACGACAGGTGACTGGATACAGAATGCAACAGATCCTTGAGTCAGACCCGAAGAAGAAGAAACTTTGTTGGAAACAAATCAAACGACTTGTCTCAGAAGATATCGAGCTCAAGTATTCCAGAACGACGTTTCCGGAATAAACAAACCTGAAATTAAGCTTAAGAGGAACTTGAATGAAAGTGTCTATACCTGAAGATGCTGTTCATCTGCTCCATCTCCTCCTCGTGCCATCCTTCTGCCTCCTGGAACCGCAGCCTCGCGTCCTCGAGCGCCAGCTCCAGCTCTTCCTTATCTCTTTGCAGAATGCTGCGCTGCAGGGCGAACTCTGCCGCTTTCTCCCGCAGGGCGGTCGGCCACTTCTGAAGCTCATCTTTCAGGCCCGCCAATTCTGTTTCGTAGATTTGAAGCTCCGTTCTCAACCTGACAGTATAAGAATGTATTGGAGCTGAGCAACCGGGCACCCTGCGGATTGCACTAATGCACGTTTTTCAGAGTAAACAGACCGGGAGCTGCTCTGCCGTTTCGATCACCGATCCGAAATCTTTCTCTTGTCGTAAAGATAGACAAATCTGGTTCTCGGACTTGTTGAGATTGATTTTCATGGTTGGAAGGCTATCGACTCATCAAAAGCGTTGAATACAAAAAAACAGGTTTAGCTCCTTCGTATGTTCTTTCGGTCTGCCCACAGCTCTTTTGATCGGTGGACTCCCGTTTCATCTGTCTCCCACCTTTCACAGATCATGCTTACCTCGCCTCGTAAAGTTGGTGCTCTTCGATCCGAGCGTCCTTCAGAGTCAATTCTGCGTCCGTCTGGCTGGCCTTGGTCCTCAGCTCTTCAACGAGCCTCTCGAGGTTTTCAATCTGAGTGCGGAAGAAAGACTCATTTCAATGCCGAACAGAGCCGATAAAGCAGTCCTATAAAAATGGAGATGAACTTCATTGGCAGCCTTCTGGACCTACTGGGGCACATGCAGATCTACTGAGCAAGATCTGCAGATAGAAGTATCGGACACCTTACGCTTTGGCGGACTCTTTACAAAGCTTCGTTGAACGATATCCTGGTGTTAGGGTCCCGTCCAATCGCTGTTTCCATCTTTTGCCAAAAGAAGCTATTGGCATCGAAAGGCTAGCACAGAAGATTGCCTCAATTCTCACCTTGAGAGGATCCGGCGGCTGCTCCTGCTCACCGACCACCGGTACTTTCTCTTCAGTTGCAGCCTTCTGCGTAAAGCCGGATCTCCAGTCTTCCGCAGCGAGGCTCTCGTTTCGCTGCAGCTTTTCTGAGAGAATGTCCACTTGACCCTCTTTTTCAAACAGCTTCAGCTGCATCTCCTCGACTTCCACCTTCTGAGCAGCTGCTTCTCGGTCACGCTCCGCCTTCATCTCTTCCACCTGCCGGCGAGAATGACTCAGCTCTATCTGCACAGCCTTCAAGTCCTCCTGCAGCCGCGTCACCACAGTTACAAGGCTTTCCTTTTCCCTCTTTACAAGGTCGTTCGTCGTTTCCTGTCGTTTCAATCTCTCGCTGAGCTCTACGATCTGCTTCAGCTCCGCCTCCCGCGCTGCTTGACGTCTTGAGAGCTCAGACTCCAGTCTGGAGCACTGATTCTCCAGCTTGTTGACCTCTGCCAAAGCATTGCTTCCCTGTTCTACAGCCGCCTCCTTCGTTCGTTTCCATCTCTCGAGCTCCTCCATCAGAGCGTGCAACGCATCTGCTTCCTGTCTCCCGTGCTCGGGGCTTGCATTGTTGTCGCCCGCCGGCAGCTTCTTGAACTGTTTCATGATGCCTGATAAGTCTGTCTCGCGCTCAATGACAAGCTTTTGGGCGCTCTCTAGCATTCTCTTGAGCTCAGCAATGCGCTCCTTCTGATCCCTTGCCTCTCGTTCGAGACTGCCACCGGTCTCCGCGCAAACTTCTTTTTTAGCTGCTTCTAAAGTCACTTTGGCGGAATCATGGTCACCTTCTAAGCGCTCCAAAGCGGCAGACAGATTTGCCCGTTCTTCCTGTTCCATTCCAAGCTGAAGCTCAACCATCTGCAACTGTGCTTCTAATTCCTCAATCCTGATTTGAGAAGCCCTCTTGGTCACTTCCGCTGCATCTTCGGCTTTCCGATGCTTCTCTTTCAAATTTCTCAGCGCTTTCTCCATCTCTTTCGACTGCGTAGAGACACAAGATTTGCATGTCAGAGAATGCTTGGACTGGAAGCCGGCTTTTCCAGTTCGACAAATGGCAAGCCGGATGTCAACAACTCTGCTTCGAAGGATGGAACACAGGGAAACTATGTTGACAGCATGAACGCATTCCATTCCCATCCGATGTGCAATATTTTCCACTACAGAAGTTTTCCACTACTTTCTGGCAGTTAGGTATGGATCAGCCGCAAATGAGAGCGGCTAGATTTTGGAGATTTTGAGCCTGATTGGTCTGACCTTAGCAGCCACTGCCATCTCCCTCGCTCTCCGCATCTCCTCCTCTCCTTCTCGCATCTCCACCATCACGCCGCGAATGACTTCGTCCATCTCCTCCTGTTTTGCGGCCAACACGCGATCCAGTTCCTTCCGCATGCTCTGCTTCTCATGCTCTGCTCGCCGGCGATCCTCCTTCGATGCTCGCAATCCCTGCCGGAGGGCGTCCACTTCGAACTTTAAGGCCCTCAGATGCTCTGGGTCTGTGCTGGTCTCCTGCAAATCAAACACGTCACTTCAGCTATCTTCGAGCAGGCAGCAGGTCCTTACAATGTTGCATTCCTTCTACGTTTCCTCGTTGAGGCGCGAATGCTACAGAGTCAAATAAGCTTTGCAGATTGGAATTAAGCAGATCCAAGAGAGATTTCCAAGATCTAACAACAGATTGGAATTAAGCATACAAGATCCAAGAGAGATTTTCGATCTCACGTATTTTTCTTTGGTCTTTGGGATCTTACCTCTTGCAGGCGCCGCTCCGACGCTGTCTTCTGACCGCTTAGAGGTTGGTCGAACTTCCGCCCGCTCTTGAGGTTCCGGTTGTGCTTCTCGTGAAGGGGACTCCTCAAATCCTCACTTGCTGAAGAGTATCTATGCTGCGTTTCGGAAGAATCGACGCCGAAGCTCTCCAGAGAGCCCAAGCTGGCGGTTGACAGACGTCCTTCACCTTCTCTACCAATTTGTCTTTCGAACTGAGATGTTGCTTTCACAGAAGATACGCTTCCTCCGGTAAGAACCGGTTGCTCAAATACACCAATTTCTGGAGCACAGTCTGGAACAGAGTGTTTCTCGAAAGGTAAAGGAGGTCCAGGACCACTCGCAACCCTGCTCTCAATGACCTCTTGATTCAGCCTGATACTCGGTCCTTTGTCCAACTGGTCATTTCTCTGGACCTCTGTCAAAGGATCACCGCGATTCGAGGCGGCAAGTTGGGAGCCTTCGGCAGATTCGGACAGGTGTGATCCGGTGTCCAAAAACGCTTCGTCGTGCTCGCTGAGGTTCTCAAGAAGCTGCAAAGGACGTGAAACTGGATAAAGACAACCGATCGAAACCAACGTCTGCATTGAAGCCGTATCCAGCAGTATCCTTGCTTAGTTCCTCGGGAGTCGGAATTCAAAATCGAGACTCCTAATAATCTACAGTTGCTGCACATCTAAGGTTACTCCAGATTGTTGTTGAATGCCCTAATCTTGACGGCAGAGAGAATACAGGTTGGCAATACCATCTTTGGACGTCTTTCCCGCATGATCTTACCGAAGCACAATATTAAGCTTTACACTCGCTCTATTTCGAATTCTATCTTCGTCATCAAGACCTTTTAGGATGACGAAGTTCGCTTACCTCCGATGGAGGCTCTCCCGGTTCCGAGGATGCCATGGAGCCAGGATTTTCAACACCTTGTGACCTCTTCAGAAACTCACGAACTGTAAGAGACTTGCCCTGCAAAGAAAAGTAAAGCCTGTCAATGTAGTTCCCAGCACTCCAGATGTCCTGCAAGAAACTGGCTGCCCAACTCCTATCATCCTTGATCCATGATTCACGGATTATGTCGCATCGAGAAATCCACAACAACGGATAGACGCAGGAAGATTGGCATTCTCTGGGCATCTGGCCGGTCTCATCCCAAAAAATGTCTGCTCTGAGCCCCAGTGTATCAAAGCAAAGCCGAAGCAAAAGACTCAAAACAAGTAAGGTGGTTTACAAACGAAGTACGCACCTTGCCGTGGTGAAATTCACACTGAACTGACGGCTTCTCAGACAAGACTTTCACTCTGTTGTCTCCTGCCTTCAGCCCACAGTCTCTACCGGCAGAGGAATGAGCGATGGTTGAAGATTCTAGTGAGTATGTTCCTGGGCCTGCATCGGATGAAGTCGCAGGGGTCATAACAAGCTCCTCCTTCCAGGCACGCCCTGCAAACCCGTGTACAGACTTACTTCAGAACAAGATTCTGCGAATCACCAGCAGAACACTCAGGATGCTTACCTATACCCTGAAGGCATACCGAAGGAGAGTAATGAGGTTTAAGGCCCGCATACCTGGAATGTCATTGTCCGCCACAGGAACATCCCATGGATCACCCCGTTTTGACCTTCCGAATGACATTGGCTCGAGGACAATGCGCAGTCATATCAGCTGCATGCAATGGCGCCACTTAGACAGGTCAGAATTATTACTCGCAGATCCAACATGCAAGTACTTTTATTCACATATAAGGGAAACGCCACGAGAAAAAGCAACGCCAATGACAGCTCGTGTTATCTATGTCTTTCATCCGAAGCTCCTCATGTCAATGCTTTCTCATCTTGTCTTCTGTCTGGCTGACCAGCAAAGGACGGTCTATCTGGCCCCCAGCAACAAGGATGGTTTAGGCAAGATATGCTGTGGTTGATCTGATAAGAGACAAGACCATGATTCTGGACGAAGGGATTGATCGCAAGGTCTTCGAAACGCTCCTCCTAGACTTCCGTTCGACTTTAGATCCTTCAACCTCATCATGCCTATCTTACGCGGAATTGCAGAATTTGACTCTCAAATCTCAGTCTTCCGCCGACTTCTCGAAGCTGCCTTCTAACCAGCGTGGCGCCATGCTGATGAAAGCTGAGAGTCACCGCTCACCTGGACAGATCCCAAGCACCACTATGATTCTTACAAGAGTGAATTGCCATCGCTTTCAAGAAACACTTGCGCTTGAGCTGCTCTCTTCAGCTGGTTCACCTGTCCGCATGACTCGTAAGCTGTTTCTCCTGGTGCTTCAGCCTCGATTGCTTTGATCAGCAAGGGTGAGCGCATCTAAATCGTCTGTGACTCCCATCCAGCTTCACAGCCGACGATCTCCATGATCGGACGGTCTGCATAAGCTTACACTCTGTCTGAGACAGTACCACAGGTTGACTTGACAATCAAGTTGCCTCGTACAATCTTATCTGAGCAAGAGTGCGCACGATCAGACACTGCTCGAAGATTGACCGATGATGACGACAAGCCCTGAGCGCATAAACTGTCATGTCACAGCCGTCGACACGGGGATAGCTCTCTTTCAGCATTCCGACCGCAGCCCTTTCAATTGTGCAGGTCATCCTTTCAAGATATGAGGTTTGCGAACTGCAGCTCTTACGCATTGCTTGCATGGTAGGTTTGCACTTCAAAGGCTAGCTATAGATATAGTGCTAACTATAAAGAGGTCAGGGTCAGTGATGGAACGCAGTCATTGAATCTACAAAGGTAAGTACAGCATTACTACTTTGCAAAGGCGTGTTACGATCATTAGTCTTCTATTTACAACGGCTGGAATTAGCGTTCTGCAACCAAACTCCATATATGCGCCCCAAAAAATTATTTGCTGGACTACGTTGATTTGTACAGGTAAAGCTAAACGCAAGTATGTTGATTGCATGGAACTCGCTATTCTTATGATTATGTGTGCAGTGGATAGAAGCTTCAAAAAGGACCCCGAAAAGACACGTAGCTACGCATCTGGCCGGCCCTCAAATAATAGGGATTCGGAGACGAGGCCGGAATATGTCAAAGCATCAGAAGAGATCCCACTGCACATTACTAACACCAGTCACGAAGCACGCTTTCTGTACGAGGACAATAAGCATGGCCGATTTTGTGTTCGAAGCACACGACCAGCGCATGTGCATGTTGTTTGATCTAGTATACGATGGATGCTGCTTGACTTGGCCTTTAATACGAGGTACTTCTGCATGAAACAATGTCCATCCATGTCGACCTTCAACGCGGAAAGCATGTAATCGGCGATCTACCGCCAAATATGGCTCATGTAACGGCAGCGTCTCTAAAAGGCCCTACATCGGCTGCAAGATCCGAAACTTCGTCACAAAACAGTCAATCATATGCGCAAATGTAATGAAGGCTCACTAGAAGCGAACATGCATGATCTCTGGTGCAAAAATGTTCCGCTACTTCGCGCATACCAGGACTCTAAAAGCGGACCGATATTCTACAAATCACGAAGCATCAGCCCATCTCACGTCGGAAGAGTCAATCAGTCAGTGCTAATTCATGCAGTCCACTATAATTGTCAGCTTAAATGTATCTAAACCCATACGGTGTCCATCACTTCTTCGCATGCTTGCCCGACTTGTGCGCATGGCCCTGCTTCCCCTCCCAGTGCGCCGCCTGGTTCAGGCTGCAGAAGTCCATCCCGCGCAAGGCCTCCTGCAGCCGCGCCTGCCGGTCGTGCCGCTCCTCGCACAGCACCGCCTTGGCCCACGCACCGCCGAACGCGCCCGTGTCATCTCGACTCCCGCCGCAGCCGTAGCCCCACTCCTCCTTGTACAGCGCAGCCACCGAGGTCGCCTTTTCGTTGAGGTAGCACAGCTGGCGGAAGCCGGCGATGCTGGGCGGGTCGACCAGGAGCCGGTTCTCGAGGCCGTCCTTAAGGGCGACCAGCTCCGGCTCGCTGCCGAAGCCGTTGGTCACGTACAGCGACGCGCGGTCCACCAGGCACGCGTAGCGCTCGAACGCGGCGGCGAACATGCGGTGCGACCGCAGCTGCGCCTCGATGGGCACGCCGCGGCCGGTCAGGATGGCGCGCCTGCCACAGGAGAGGCGTGCAGAGAATCAGCTTCGCTGATCCTAGGGAGCCCTCAGTACGGCACTGGCTTCGAGCGGATAGTGGCAGGGTCTCTCATGAAATTTCAGACTTCCAACAAAATCCGAAGGACGGCTTCGCAGATCCACTGAGATACACGACAGTGGACGGTAGTAGCTGTGACCCTGCTAACTACTTCGAGCTCCCTTCGGCGTCGAAGACGTTTCTGCATCACCTGAGTGCGGCGCTACCTGTGAAATCGAGCATCTCGATTTTCACCTGATAGATACAAAGAGCAGATGCAAAAGCTTTGGTTGAATTCTCCAGCACTGTCTACACCGGCGTGCCACACAGAGGCGAGCTGAACTTGGCACCTGTCTCACCTCATCCCCCTGACCACCGACAGCCCTGCATCGCAGGCCACGCCCACCATCTCCACTCGATAGGGCCTCCTTTTCTGCACGCCATTTCTAGCGCCAGTCTGCACCAGCCCGGGCCGATGGCCTGCATCGTTGGTTGCGGGGCCTTGCTGCTTCTCTGCATGGTCCAAATCTGGACCGGCAGACGGTCCGGCTTTCCTTGGCGCTGCCCCGTTTCTTTTCGAGAACCCGGACGGCCCCTGAGACGGCTGATTCGACCGGAGGGTGGTGCCCTCGACGTGCGCCCAATGGCCCGACGATCTTCGTAAAGAGTCTTGACCCTCCTTTGAGTCCCCCTGCTCACCAGACACCACTTCGTCACCGTCTTGCCTGCTCTCAGAGTCCTCAGCACCGTTCGCTTCACTCTGACCGTCTCTATCAGCATGTTTCACTTCTCGATCGCTGCTCCGAGTGCCGTTTCCCGCGCCGTTCTCTCCGCTCTCCGCTTGACCTTCGCTATATCCCCCGGTGCTTCTAAAGCTGCTGCCCCTCATCCCCGCCGCGGCCTCCGAGAAGCCGCTCAAGCTCTGGCTCGACTGTGACGCTTTCATGGCGCTTTCGCTCTCTGTCGGCTCGCTAGCCGACTCCTCCCCATTGTCGTCCTCCCCGTTGGAGCCGCGCGACTCGGCCTGCGTCTTGTCGTACGCGCGCACGTGGCTCTGCTGCTGCGCGCGCATCTCCTCCATGATGTCCGCGTCCTCCGGCATCGCCTCCCAGTACTGCTCCTGCATCGCCGAACAGCAAAGGGCAGGACGCCTTCAGACTCCAGCCAAAGGGTGCAGCGATGATTTCTGATAACGTCGATGCTATCGCGTGCACGAATGCAATCGGCCATCTCGATGTGGAACTTTCAATCTCGCAGCCAGGTTGTTGACAAGTGCATGAAAGGTTTTCCTCTCTCAAAAGATATCTCTACTTGAGCGGAGCCGTCAACCCAAACGTCAAGACAACCAGACGTCAAGACGACTGTCGATGCAAAGAACTGCAGCCCGCAACAGCATGCAAACCTCTCGCATGTCCGAATCTGGCCAATCAAACAGGTCGTTCCGCAGCGACCAAGACAACGATAAACTCTCTGTGCGTCCAATTGACAAACCGGAAGAACCAAGCAGCGAGAAAAGGGAACCGACAACACTCACCAAGGGCTTCTTCTGATATCCTGGCCCCAGGCGGTAGCGCCGCAGGTGCGCATCACGGACCATGTCGATCGTCTGCGCCACGAAAGGCTCCCAGCTCATGGTTCCGTCGAAGATGATGTCACGCCCCTCGTTGATGGCCGCCACCAGCAACGACAGCGCGGCTTTCACGCTCGACGAGTGGACCAGGGCCGCAGTCTCGGGATCCACTCCTGTAGGCAAGGGGACGGCTTCGTCCGCGAGTTGGCAAAAAATCGAAAGTTTTTGACTTCATTCTGCGAGGTTCCGATCTGAGAGTAGAACATCATCCCAGAATGTCGTCGATCCATAGATTCGTCGTCAGCATCCTTGAAAGAGGTTGACGTGTCAAATAAAGTTTCTGCCTCAACGGGGAATTTGACAGCGATTCATCAACCGAAAATAGGACTCCCAGGTGTCCGGGGAATGTTCAGAGGCCTAATCAATCGAAGGACGGCTGAGGGGATTCTCCGCACCTCCCTCTTGCTCGCTGAGCGCCTGGAAGACCACATCTGTCTCTTTGAACGCGTCCGCCTCCACGACCACTGCCCGGGGCGCAAACTTTCTCCAGAATGTCCCCTGCATCAGCTCCTGCCTGCATCGCCACAGAGCCGGGCCCTCAGGCTGGGCCAAAAACCAATTCCTCAGTAGTTTAGAACGCCTTGATAACGAGGGTAAACGAGGGTAGGGCGGACTTGACTTCGTCAAATGCTTGCATTACTGTTAGGTCAGGGAAACCGATGGACTATGGGATCGGAGCAACGATCGAAGTGGACCTCAGACTGGCCCGATATGAAACTGACGACAACCGTGCTCAGAGTGCTGAAACGACACGACAATCACTGAAGATGTCACCTGAGACCGAAGACAAAGGGCGAAGACCACAGACACCCTGCGGGTCTTTGTGCTGCTCACCTGACCGTGCTCTTCCCGGCTCCCATCCCCCCCGCCATGAACAAGATGACTGGGCTACGATGACCTTCCTCCACAGGCGCCGCCACTTCCTTGTCGCTGACGTGATCCAAGTCCGCAGGTTCACCGGTGCGCAGCCGCTTGAGCTGCTGGACCAGGGTCGTGAACTGGCGCTGAGGACCCAGCGAGCGCAGCAGCTGCTTGTAGCGCTGGGTGCGGGTCGCGCTCAGAACCGCGCGCTTCAGGCTGTGCCGCTTCGGCTCCCTGCAACGACGATTTGGGGCTAGGATGGGGCAGTGCGCGAGAATTTGACGACCACCGCTTGAGTATGTAACAAAAGCAGGTCGCCCATCGACTCCGTTCTTGCAATGGTTCTTCAATGATCAACCACTCATGCTGATTACAAAGACTAAACAAGCAAGTGTCTCGTACACTCACCCACAAACTGGTCCCCTCCTCTATCACCAGATGCAACATCGCGGCATACGTCGCTCAAAGAAGAAGCTACGGAAGCGCGCAATTCCCTAGCCAACCATATCAAGGGAACTCACACTGCGCTGGCAGCCGCAAGGAGCATGTCGGCGTGGTCCCAATGGAAAGCAAAGAACGACAGGATGCACGCGTCCAGCTCCTTGACCAGGTCCTGCGTGAGCCCGCCAATCATGTCCTCTTTCAAGCACGAGCACGCGTCGACCGCCAGCGCCATCAGCTCGTCGCGGCTTGTATCACCCTTGCTCTTGTTGCCCTGCACGTAGTGCTCCGCCACCTTCTTGAAGGCGTCGTAGCACACGTCGCACGGCTGGAGGCCCACCTGGCGCGCTGTAACAACAGGGACATGCGGGGATAAGAGCGCTTGTGGCCTGCATGAAGATACTTTGCGCATGGGGGGCTGGATCCTTTATGCACAAATTGCATACTCCTATGACCAGAATTTCTTGAGAAGTAAACCAGATTCTCTCGGACGTAGTGACAACGTAGTGACATCATATTCTGGTCGGACGTGACCTTTGGTTGAAAAAGTCATGACCTCGGAAGCATGCGGGCGATGAGTAGTTTCCAAGTTCGTCTTAGCACACGTTATTTTCAGAGACTCTTACACAAGATGGGGCTTTGGCTCTACCAAAAATTGCGAAACATATAGAAAATAGCAACCAGCTCTATAACCACTTGGCCCTTCCACCCAGGGCTATAAATATTGCCTATTTCAGCTCACCTGCATACTCCCCAAAGGGCTCGATGCCGCTCACGCTCCCATTGTGTTGGTACTGCAAGATGGGTGCCAGCCCCCGCAGCCGCTGGCGCCTCTTTGCCCTGGCTTTCGTCTTCCGCAATTGGGCAATGGCTGTGACTGCCAGCAGGCCCGCAGCCCCTGTTCCCAGGGCCAACCGGGTGACAGTCCACAGCACCAGAGTCTCACGCTCCATGTGTCTGCAATGTTGAAAGTGACGCATTGTGAAGACAGAGGGGCCCTAGGTTGTACGGCTGAGTAGTGGCATGGAGTCAGTCCAGTTACAATCCTGCATGAATATAGTATTAAAGAACACCATCAGAGAATCAAGAGGCACTTGTTGCCAAAAAGTGCGGCCGAGCATATAGGTAATTGAGAGGGCTTTCCACTTTGGACTCTGCCAAGTGTTAGACGCGCATACTGGCACCAAGTGACATTGTCCTTGAGTTAAGCAAGGGACAAAAACCTTATGGCAGCTGGAAGAATTTGTTGCCAGGTCGCTCAATTCAGCGCCTGAGTACGAATTAAGCCACCAGCTGTATCAGGAGTGCACCAGACTTTCTCGCCACAAATCGCCCCATCAAAACCCAACAATTGTATGCAGGGGCTGCTCTTAACAATGCCGGCACACTCACAGCCAACATTGAGAAGCGCTGTTTGAAAAAATCTTATGAAGGCATTCCACTACTCAACACACCAGCTCACTCATTTGTGAGACAAAATGTTCGACCAACAAAGGATGTGCAGCTTCCAATATCTCGCCTCCAGTATCCAGCTTTTTGTTGAAAGACGCCAGCTGCACAAGGCCCAGCAGAGTGTAAGTGGTGTGGTACATGAGATCACAGGGGACTCGTCGACTCACCTCTAAACCAGTTTATAGCTAGTAAGAAGTCAGAGCCGGCGGTGGTGTCCAGCATTGCCTTTGCACACGCCTTTTGTTGAGCGCAACTCCATCCTGGTCAGCTTCTAGCGACGTGCAAAAGCATTCAAACATGCACACCATCTACATTAGCAGAGAATCCTGCAACAATTGGCGGTGGTCCTCCCCGTCCTCCCTCCCCTCAATGGCTACGTATCTGCTCTAGATGCTCTTTTCAGCTTAGACGCCCATGCAAACTCAGTAGGTAGCTAGCAAAACTTGAAGCAAGCTGCAATCTCAAAGCGCTCCCTCATGCAGTGCAGTCGGCTAGGCTAACTAGAGCGAGCTCAACCACGGAGTCAGCATTTTGCGCGCAAGTGCTGCAGCGTGCACGTCACGTGGCCCGCTGTGCACACTTGGCGGACAAGCTGACGTCAAGGAACGGAAGTGCAGCTTCATGGCGGACCGCGAGCTCGGAACTTGCTCTCCTGCAATGCAGAGGTCATGCAGGCGCCGTTTGCCGTGGTGTCCTCATGTGTTCATCGCAAGCTTGGCACCATTCGAAGGCGGAGGTACTGCCCGTATGAGGTAGCTTGCACCTTGGCCTTCGGGAGAGGCGTGAGAGTGGTGCAGCTAAGTTTCTGTGTACATGATCCTTGGATTATTTAACTTTGTCACAAACTTGATGTGTGCTGCACCAGCTTTGGTGGTGTTGGCTGCCGGCATTGCAGCAGGAATCGTGCACAGCCGACGGGGAAACATGAAAGGCTCTTTTCCGGAGGTCTGGACGGTGGAGGTGGCTGGCGGGGAGCCTGCGAGAAGCAATCGGCCAGCAGTGGGTCCAACTTATCGCCACTTGTCGGTGGGGAAGGGAGATTTTCCTGAGCTGGGGAGCGCAGCCACTTTGTATGAGCTCTTCAGGTGAGCCATGACCGGATGTTCCTGCTGTCGATGGCGTAATTGCATGCATTGCAAACACTGATTCTGCAGATCTCAGAAGAGCTTTAGGTGACTCTGCCGAGACTTGTCATCAATCGCCGTGTACGTATTTGATTCATCAGAAGTGCAATGCATTGTGGAGCCTCGTTCATTGAGTGTAGGCTGTAAGACCAGCAAGAATCTATTAGTAGATGCAGGAGGCATGCAGATAATCCTGAAAGGAGCTCTGAAAAGTCTAATTTCACGCTGCTTAGCCGCTTATTGAACGTTAGAAACTGCCTTATCATCCCTTGCAGCAACTCTGCAATGAAATATGCCGACATGCCGTGTCTTGGGCAGAGGAAAGTGGTGGACGGAAAGGCAAGCCATCATCACAGAAGTTTTCTGCTTGGGGCATTGAATATTGCGCATCATTCAAGTCTCATATGTTGTAATGCTTCCCGGTTGCGCTGATGGGCATCAGCCTTATGGTACTTGTCAATGACCTTAGGAGTATGGATTTGAATGCAATTTGAGTTTGTTCTCATGGGGTGATGACATAGGCCAACATACTGCAGGCTGGCCCATTTGAGTACCTGTCATACAAGGAGGCCTTCCGACAAGCAATCGTGCTGGCAGGGTCCTTGGAGTACATCGGCGTTCAACCTGTAAGCCATACAATCTGACTTCTGTCTGCGCCATCAGAAATCCCACAAGCTTCAAACGCTGGATCTACAGTGCTATCTTGAGGAACACCCTATGTGACAGTATGCATGTTGGGTGACTAGCTACTTCGACCTTGGTTTGACAAAAGTGAGTAGTGGATGTGGAGCCTTTGAGAGTGGGCTGCTCTGACGATGGCTTGGTTGGGTATGAACTCAGACCTACATCGTTTCGTTTGCAGCACAGCACGTGTGGCATTTATGGAGTCAACACCCCCACCTGGATGCTGGCCATGCAAGCGTGCAATGCGCTCACTGTTTACTCTGTCCCGCTCTATGACACGTTGGGTAAGCGGGTCACCAGGCATAGAGAAGCTAGTGAGGAGTCTGAGCGATGGCCACAATATTGCAGTTGTATGACTTGGACTCACACGGGAATTGTCTTTTTAAAAACCAGAAGATGCCCCGGTGGCGACTTGTTGTCAGCGGCATTGACTGGGTGACAGCTGAATAGATGGAACTCTTTTTTGTGTAGGCCCTCAAGCCATCGAGTTTATCATCAACCATGCCGAGATTAGCACCATCTTCATCCAGGAGAGCAGTCTGTCCAAGGTGAGGTTATTCGGATGCCTTTGAACCAAAGGCAACAATCTTGCCAACAAATCCTGAGCTGGGGCCGTCAAGTTTCCAGACACTGTACAGGTATGAGACGCATAGTCTGCGAGGAGGGTCAGAGAAATTCTGCTACAGGCTTGTTTTGCTGATCTGCTCTGGTTGCTGTGCGCAGTTATTGGAGGCCCTGCCAAAGTGCAACAACCACGTGAAAGGTAGGGACATCCCTGTGCGACCATAGATTGAGAAGGACGTGCGTTGCGCAGATTACATTTGTTGGTCATTTGATTGTCTCGTTCTCAGGAAAGATATCATGAAAGTCTTTTTTACAACCATACCTCTACAGATTGTTCTCCCGTTTCTCAGCGGTGCCAAACAGGGAAAGACGATTCGAAGTCAATGTATGCATGAGCGCCATTCTGTCTATGCAGTTGTGATCAGCTTGGGCAGTTTCAGTGCGGAGGCAAAGAGCACTCTCGAGGCAAGAGGACTGAAGGCATATGCGTTTGACGACCTTCTGGTCATGGTGAGTAGGCTGGCTGAGCCCGTCAAGAGGAACTTACTTTGTCGGGGAATGCAACGTTGTTCAAAACGTGGTCTTTTAGTGGATGATTTCCATAGGATGTTAAGCGTTGCAGTCGTGTTCCTACAACTCGAAGAACTCACATTAGCACTTTCGTTGTGGTGACTTTTAAGCTTTACTGGCTGCAGGGAAGGGAGAAGCCTTTTGAGCCCCACGCTCCAAATCCGGACGACATCGCAACTATCATGTACACCAGCGGAACAACAGGAGAGCCGAAAGTGAGCCCGTTTGGCTGTAGAGAAGCTTCCCTCTTTCGAGTCGCCTGAGCCGTTTCTGCACATGTGAAGGCAGTGGATCACGACCGCTACTCTAGAGGGACACGAGAGAGCGAGCTTATGACACGAAAGAGCGAGCCTATGATGCCGTTGCTTGTTTTGTATGTATTTCTTCCATCGTAGTGGGCGTGCTCATAGAGGTGCTTGCAGTGCCGCCAATTTAACGGATGTTATTTCCGCCATTGCAGGGCGTGGTTCTAAAGCACTCCAACCTGGTGTCGACGATTGCGGGGCTCACCAAAGACCTCCAGTATGCCAAGTTCTTCGTGAGATTCGCCCCTTGGACCTTTTCATTTGCTTTCCTGAGTTAGAGTCCCCTCGACGGCTTTCGCATTTGAAAGTAGAACCTTTGCTTTCTGGCCATCTGGACCTCTGTTGCCTTAAAACATGCCGATTTGCGTGTATCCATGGCTGTCGATCTATCGTCATCGTCCGATCCTGCGACCTGCTCTTTTTGACGAAGCTTGGCCGAAGCTTCGCCGCCGACTCCCGCAAGCCGTTTCAAACCGACTGCAGTAATTTGTCCGGTTTCGAGAAGTGAGTGCTGTGTGAGTTACCTCCCTTCCCCCAGTATCTCAGAATCGTTGTTGCCCTCTCGACTCGGCCTCGACTCATTCGCCCCGCTATTGGTGTACAGCTGTCGGAGCGTGACCTGTACTTGTCGTATCTGCCGCTGGCGCACATCTTCGGGCGGGTCGTCGAGGAGGCCATGCTCTACCACGGGGCCGCCATAGCGTATTGGCAGGGTGACGTCAAGCTGCTGCTGGATGACGTGGATGCGGCCAAGCCCACCGTCTTCTGCGGAGTCCCCCGCGTGTTTGACCGCGTGTACAACGGTGAGGAGCCGGAGGCTGGCTGAGACGCTGAAATTGGCAGAGAATTGGTCGTAAAAATCTGTTCGGACCTTTTTCGTGGACGAGATGTCGCTTCGACGAGAAGCTCTGGAAAGGTGTTTTGAGGAGTGCACTGCTTGGCATTGTTGCTGCTTTGAGTGGTGAGACTCGCAAATCCGTTTTGCAAATGGGACTTCCCCGATCTTGAAGCTCGGGGGCCCCTTTTGCGCCACGCTGGCTATACGTGCATATCTTGTGCAGGAGCTACGGCGAAGGTGCAGGCGGGCAGCTTCATCACAAAGCTACTGTACAAGTTTGGGTTTTCAAGGTGATTCCATGCCCTCATGACCGGACCCGATCGGCAGCTGCGCTTACATGCAATATGCTCCTCGACTGGGTTGTCTGGTAAAGACGGCTCTCAGCATAAATAATGAATCCGTTGCCCAGTATCTGCTGGACGAGACTGACTGAGTGGAATGGAGCAATCATTGGAGAGCCTTTGAAAGCCCGTGGACTCAGCAACGAAGCTTGTGTCTTCGTGCAGGAAAAAGGCGGCCCTTGATGGCGGCAGCAGCTTCGAGAAAGCGACGCCCTTTCTAGATCACCTCGTCTTCTCGAAAGTGAGCAACTCAACGACGTTTTAGCATGCGCGATATAGGCTGTTCCACCTGTAGTTCAGAAGCAGCAGTGCCTCTCTGAAACACGTCGATGCTTCGCCGCCTACTTGTCGCAGATGCATCATTGAAGGGGTCGAAGTCTTGTCCAAGTGCTCAAAGTTGGGCTGCGGATTGGATACGGCGTGGCTGCAGTTGTGCTGCTGGTGTATCAAAAGCTACTGCCGCCAGGAGCTTGTACTTCGTATCCTCCCGCCGCATTCGCGAGACGAGCGACCGGCTGATGCAGCGTTCGCTTTTGCTTTGCTGACGCAGTTTAAGCAGCGCCTCGGTGGCCGAGTACGTGTCATCCTGTCAGGAGGAGCTCCCCTGGCACGCCACGTGGAGGATTTCCTGCGGGTGACCATGTGCTGCCCGGTCGTGCAGGGCTACGGTGCGCAGCGCTTTTCCGATAGACCCTCGCTTGCACTACTCGAAATAGCACCGTCTTGTGCGACGATACCCGGATCGTCGAGCTTGGTTTAACAGAGTAACTTGGTTCACTGTGGTTCAGGTCTTTACCTGACGGCGCAGACACCCATGCGGATTTGGAACGACGTTTGTCAGGGCTGATGTCGCTGGTGCAGCGCTTACGAATCTGCTCATATTTGCCAATTTCCTAACTTGCAACATTAGTGAGCTTCACGAGGCGGGGATGTTGAGAGGCCTCACGGACGTCTGTACCTTTAATCCATCTGCTGAACAGGGTTGGAAGTGTCCGTCAAGGACCAAAAAGATTCCGTATCTGATGCCGGCCCTTCTTCACTCACGACACCTTTTCAGTGGCAGCCCTGTTCCTGACCCGCTCTCCGTTGCCTGCCAGGCCTGACCGAGTCGTGCGCCGGCAGTTTCGTGGCGATCCCCAACGCCAACCAGACGGGCACGGTGGGCGTGGTGTTCCCCAACCAGGAGTGCCGCCTCGAGGCCGTCCCCGACATGGAATACGACCCGCTCGGCACGCCCCCCCGGGGGGAGGTCTGCCTGCGGGGGCCCCCGATCTTCACCGGGTACTACAAGCGGCCGGACCTGACCAAGGACGCGCTCGACGAAGAGGGTTGGCTGCACACTGGTGCGTCCCAGACACCCTTGTGCTAACCTGCGGTGCGTTGCAGTATTGTGTTAGGCCAGGAGGACGCAGACCGTGACTTTAAGGGTCCCCTCAAAAACAATTTCTCGCTGCAGGATTATCGTGGTGGGCTTGTGACGAATTGCGGGTCGCTTGGCTGTTTCGGTTTGGTGAGGGAATGTCGCTGGAGCTGACGTGGTGCGCTGCATGCAGGCGACGTGGGCGAGTGGCAGGCGGACGGCACGATGAAGATCATCGACCGCAAGAAGAACATGTTCAAGCTGGCGCAGGGCGAGTACGTGGCCGCCGAGAACCTGGAGAACGTCTACGGCTCCACCCCGGGGGTGGAAGCGGTACGCACCGGCCGCCCGCACTTTGTAGTTTCTGGTTTTTAAACCATCGTCAAAGCAGGATCCCCCTGCCATATAGCGGGTGACTGTTGTTCCCAGGACTTTTGCAATGACGTTGACAAATGTGGCGGTGAGACCATTGTTGGCCAGAGTTTTGGTCCACAGTATTTGGAATCAAGTTGGAAACGAGGTGTCTGTCTTCGACCAGGGCGTCGCCTGTGGGTTCCATTTCTAGCTCCCGCTAGAGAAGCGTTTAGACAACGTGTTATCCGGAAGAGGGCTCACCGCTCTCCGCTTGGCGCAGATCTGGGTGTACGGCAACAGTTACGAGTACGCATTGGTGGCGGTGGTGGTCCCCCTGCAAGGTCCCCTCCAAGACTGGGCCGAGTCGCAGGGAATCTCGCTCGAGTGGGAGCAGCTGTGCAGGGACCCCCGCACGAAGAAACACATACTCGAGCAGCTGAAAACGACAGCGCAGGCGAAGAAGGTAAGCTGATTGTGACAGGAAACTGAACATCCTCCGCGAGCGATGAGCGGAGGATTCGGTCCATCTTGTGCCTCTTTCTTTGGATGAGCTTTGCGATAAAGGTAGCTCAAGTTGTCTATGGGGCGATCGTCAGCAGTCTTTTTTAGCATTGCACCAAAGTTGTCAAGCTGCGTCCTTAAAAAGCTCACAGAGCCGCTCCTTCAAAGAGAGGATATAGTGGTAAGCACTTCGTCTTGGTTGCCTGTGCAGCTGAAGGGGTTCGAGTTCATCAAAAATCTCGTCGTTGAGCCTACGCCCCTCGATATGGAAAGGGATCTATTGACACCCACCTATAAAATCAAGCGACCTAAGATGTTGAAGTATTACCAGAAAGAGATTGACAGCTTGTATCAAGAAATCAGGAACGAAGGCGCGAAGAAGTAGGTACCGTTGGAAATGCGACATGTATAGATTCTAGGGGTAGACGTTGCTCGCAGTTGCCGACATTTGTAGACTCGTAGAATAAACCTCGGTAGAAGTCGTCTCATTAATAAGTGAAGTTGCAATTGTCTTTGATACGGCTTGATCTCTGTTATCGAGAACCTGGCATGTATCCTTCCTGGACGAGAGGAAGGGTCACGCGAGGAAAGCCGGCCTTGTATGCATGAAAGGCCGCTGCATGAGATATCCAATTGTTACGCACGGCCGTTCCTTCCTTTGATGACGTGAACAAGCGTGTAAGGTGCCGGTTAGGGCACATGGCAGCCCGGAATTGCATTGATTGAAAACGCACGTCATTTTGAACGTGCATGCTATAATCGAAATTTGTCATGAAATATTATGTAAGATTGTGGCCGAATAGCGTCCTGTTAACTGGGACGGCGTGCGCTCCCATTGCAAATTTCCCTGCCAGCCAAGCTCGTGGCAAGACTTCGTGGATGGACAGTTGTAGCGCGCCTACTAGTTTTGTTGTCTCATGTACTTTTCGACTGTGCGCGCATGCAGCGAATCGTACTGCATATACGCAACTCATCAACCATGTGGAATGCGTTTGCAATGGCAGATATTTGCAAGCAATGATACGTACCCCGCAAGAGATGCACGTCTGGTTCTATAAGCACAGACGGTCCCAATCTGACGTGAACAGAGTGCAGAGTGTTACATTGCAAATGTATGTTTAGACGTTCACCTCAAGTTGCCGTCAGTGCATAGAACGTGGTGTATATTGAAGCTTTCAAGATCTTTGATTGCTGCAATTCAGGACATTGCACATCGGAACCACACAAGTAGCACGGTCGGATTGCACTGGCTGCTGCAGACTTAAAAATGATGATACGGTCGCCCCGCTTATGCGCTCGATGTTTGATCTGCGCAGCTTGAGATGTGAGATCTACTGACAAACAAATTTCGCAGAACCAAAATAAAGTGGGGAGGAGGATCCTACTGTGGTTGACCTAGAGTATTAGCGCAGCCACCTCGTGAAGTAAAATGCCTATCCAAGGGAAAACCAACCAGTGTCCTCTGAACCTAAGTCTTTGGACCTACAGCTTCCATCTTCAAACTAAGCTGATTTGGACAAATCTAGACTGATGCAAACGATGATAGGGCAATTACTGCGCACTTCTAGTGCGATTAGATGCTCTTCAACAAGCTGTTGCCATCTACTTTGAAGGACACTTTCCTTGAAAGAACTACCTTGCTCTGGATAGGCGACTTGATTGCCGAACGACTTATGTTGGCCTTTGCAGGTGATGTGATGGACCCGTCGCCGGCTGAGTTTTTTGTTGGAGAGCGTGCCGGGTCAATCTCCACATCGTCATCAGGCCGCGGCTTCTTTCTTGCTTGAGAAGAGGTAGTAGATGCGCCCATCGCTTTTGCAACCGAACGCCCGGGCTTGTTGGGGCTGCCACTGCTCAGGTTAGAAGCAGCCAAAGCGCCGAATTCAATATGCTCGATAGGCGCGTCCGAATTGCGAAGCAAGGCTCCCTTCAGATTTACGTCATCACGTGAGTCAGCCGGCTTCTCGTCTGCCTCTGGTTCCTGACTCGTTTCCGGAAGCCCCGTTCCTGTGTCCATCAATTCCTCTCTCTTCGCGTCTTTGTCACCCTCGTTCCGCTCGGCACTGTCCTCCGCCGCTTTCTCCTCCTCTGCCATCTCCACAACAGGCTGGGAGAGCTGCTCGCGCTGAACATTTTCCTCTGCCCCCTTCTTCAGCGCAAGCTCCCCGCCTCCAACAAGATCATCGTCGGCCCCCTCCAGCGCGATCGGGTCCACGTCAGCTAAGTTGAGCTCTTCCGCGAGGGCCACACCAACCTCGGAGAAAGACGCCACCGTTGCAGGCTCAGACCCGCCCTTGAGACCCGTTGCGCCTTCCCAGGTCTGCGCCTCTGCCGAAAAGACCAGCTGCCGCTTTGCCGAGGACCCGCTCTCCTCTTCCAGGTTAGGCTCCGTGACCAGGAACTTTGCAGGGGTGGGGGTGATCATCGGGTTGGGGCTCGCGCACTCCTGCATCTCCGACAGAGCCGTCTCCAGGCTCAAGCCCTCCTCTTCCGGTTCTGGGGAACACGGGTTGGAGTACCTTCCGCTTGAGTCGATTCTGACCGTCTTCGCCACTCGCACCGCGGCCGGCTGCGCGGCTATGCTCTCCTTGGGGCTTGGATTCGACCGAACTGGCTCGCTTCTTGCCGGACGTCCGAAGCCCTGAGACCCCTCCACGGCGGCGGTCGGTTCCCCGTTGCGGACGTTCTTCCTGCCGCTGCCAAATGGCGCGGTTCTGGGCGCACTTGGAGGCAAGTTGCGGGTGGGTGACATCACGCTTGCGTGTGGGGGGGATGTCGGCGGAGTGCGCGCGCTGACCGGGGTGCGCTTTGAGGCCGATCCGGGCGACAGCGGGTCTCCGCTCGCGCGCTTCTTGCCTGGGCCAAACTCGACTGCGCGAGCTCGCCCGGCGAACGTCAGGGAGCAGATGGACTCTGCACAGAAAGCGGACGAAAAAGAACCGTCAGTCTATCGCCGATTGGCATCCTTCTTGCCATATTTGGAGTTGAAAATCCCTGAAAGAGTCAGCTTCTTACTTCGAACAACAGTTCGATGAGGACAATGCTTATCACATCTGACCAAATTGCATGTCGAGCAATCTGGGCGCAGATAAGGACAAAAAGCGTCAACGGCTTGGCTAGAGAAGAGCATTCTCTTCGTAAATATCTCTCATACAGTTATCTCGTTCAACTTACCAGCAGCATCGTCGGCGGCGGGACTTGCTTGCACCATCATGATCACTTTTGCATCCCTGCTCAGAGAGTCCTGCGTTCCAAAGACATAGATTAGAATCGGTGGGAGGCCATCCCAACTAGACCGCTACCTGATTTGCTCGTGTTTCAGGACCACAGCTGTAATACCACAGAACATTTCCAAAAGTTTATCCTTCTCCAGATACAAATGAGCGGTCCTTTTGAAGCAACGTGCATCAAATCTCATGAAAAAATCCCGGTCTTGTCATGGGGCCTGCTCAGGAGGATTTTGATGTCGCAAACACCGCAATGTAGATCAGCCGCAGGACGCTATCACCCAGCTCAGACTTTCTTTACCGACTCGAAAATATAGATCTGCTTGTTCACCTGGAGCAGGAAGGTGAGGGCGCTGTTCCGGTACGGCACGTGCTTGGCCTTCCTCGCAAGCGCATGGATGACGTCACCGAGCGCGGAAAGTGACTTGTTGATGGCCAGCGTCTCCTTCAACTGCAGGGCCTCCGACACGGCCGTCCTGTGGAAAGAATTTCGTCATGATTTGAAACCCATCCCGTCTGGATGCTTCTCATGCCTCTTCGGTTTGCAAAGAAAAAATATTCTAAAGAGTGTCATTCCACGTGAGCACAGGGCGAAGCTGCTAGAGACGTTAACTCAAGTTGGTAAGATGGTGCCTATGAATTTTTTTGCATACCGAGTTGGAATACGACGTGAAATCCTACCGGTGGGGCTAGGCTTACCTGTTGAGCCGCTCACTGCCAGCCAAGTCGACGAGGACAAGCCTCCCGTGAGTTTGCTGGCTGCCGTCGCTACTACTTCCAACGACGGAGACGAGGAGGATTGCGTGAGAGCGGCTGCTCTGTTCATTCATCCTGCATAGATGGGTAGATCCGTCTGTCGGATCTGCATGCTATCTTGGCTCGAGCAAGTTTGAGAAGGTGGAACTAGAAATTCATGAGGCCTCGAGATTCCACCAGTACGTTTTTCAAGAGGCAGAGTACCACAAGCTCTTACGCACCGGAACCAAGTCACTCGACAGATCGACGCGAAGAAGCTTCTCTCCGCTCAGACTTCTTGCCAGTCTCACCCTGTTGCCGTGGTGGTGCGCGCGGCCATGCTGTGGTGCAGGACCTTCAGGACGTCTCTCAGATCCTGGGCCTCCAGGCGCGTCGCTCCCGGCACGTGCACTCCCTCGGGGCCCTGCCTGATCTCCAGCGCGTGCTCCTGAGAGTTTCCCTTCTTCGGCGCCAGCAGGTCGCGGACGCTCTCGTTGTAGATCTCCAGCGCAGACACCTCGATCTTGTACTCCCAGCTTGGGGCGCGCTCGAGGGCCTTCTCAAAGAGGCACGTCAGCGCGCGCGGGTTGATGCCCGGGTCGGAAGACGAGCCGGTCATGGTGAACGTCTTGCCGGAGCCGGTCTGCAAGTTGGACGAGAAGGAACGTGCTGACCTCACGAAATGAGCATGTTGACGTCGCTCATGATTCTCTAGCTGATTTACAACAACAGACGTCTGCAAGATTTGACAAGAGGAGATGTCGAGTTTTCGTTCTTCTGAATGCCTCAGAACACCTCAGCTCTGTAGGGCGCTCCGGACAAGTTACAAGGCCCAAAAAATGATGCCGAGAAAGGCGGGTACGCAATATTTATGTACTTTACCTGTCCGTAGGCAAAGATGCACACGTGGAAGCCGTCCAAGACCGACGTGAGAACCCCTTCCACCTCCTCAAATACTTGGGCCTGGGATGAGTGCTCGCCCAACACCCGATCGAAGTCGAACGTCTGGCTGCGGGTGGTGGCGGGATTGAGCACGGCGACGCTGTGGCCTTCCAGCAGCGTCACCGAGGACGGCTGCTTCTTCGTCACTTCGTCCGGAAGCAGGGGCCGGATGCGACAGAAGACGCGGATGTTGCCGCGGAGTTCTTGCAGCTGCAGGGGGTTAATGAGGACTCTGTCACGAAACGGGTGACAGATAGCCGCTTCAACTCTATTGGGAAGGATTGAGTTGACAAATCTAGCAGCTCTTCGAAGAAGAGGCGCACTCATATGAGAGACTCAACGTAAGTCATACGTACACTATGTTCGAGCTTTCTGCTAGACTCGCTTTTAAGATCACTTATGAAAATGGAATGTCTTCTGGCCGTCAAAAGATTCAGGCGAAGTCCGAGTATCTGAGAGAGAGGGTGGCATGAAATCTCATATGCCGCAGTGATCCAAGTAGAACAATATTCTGGACGGAGGGTTCTTTCCGCTCACCTGGTTGTAGATCCTCTTCCTCTCGTTCCATTCGGCCTTGTACTTCTCAACTGCCGCCGCAAGCTCTCCCTCCGCCTTCTGTGCAGCTTCTTCTGCGGTCTTCCTGGCAATCGCGAGGGTGATCATGTCGGCTTCAAGACGAGACAGCTTCCTCTGCAAGGAAACGTCAAAGTCAGGCGCAGTGGTAACTTGAACCACGAGTCCATGAAATCCACGTCAGTCACTCAATGCATTGAGAGTCTTACTTGAGTTAAGCTTCATTGAGTAGTCAGCTGACGCAATGATATCTTGCAAAAGAGCCGTGAGCTTTCAGTGCTGCAAACTCAAATTTTCCCCCGCCGTTCGCATTCTGCCGATTGAAGCATCTATTGTAGGCGAACTACAAATCACCTGGTAAACATTTCAGGCAACCGAATGTGCTCACCTGCATGGCAGCTTGCATTGCACTTTTCCTCTCGACGTCGTCGCTCAAGGTTCTCGCCAGCCTTTGCGACTGCTGTGCCCGGTCCTCTAGATTTTCCCGCTCCCTCCACCACTCTCCTCTCAGGCGGGCAGTAGCCTCCGTGACGGCTTGTGACAGTTCCTTCTGACGCTTCTCTAGCAGCAGCGCTTTTTCCTGCTTCCACTCCTCCGCTTCGGCACGTGCCTCTTCAAGAGCGCGCGCATGCTCCGCCAGCATCTCTCGCTTCTCTTGTTCGTGGTTCGAGATCGTACTCTCCAGCGCCTCTTGAGCAGCAAGAACGACCCGTGTCTGTTCCGCCAGCATTGTCTGTCTCTCGTCCTCCCAGTTGGCTGCCTCAAAAGAGGTCACTGAGGCTGCATCCGGAATGGAATCTTTGCCCGCCTCTTCTCTTGCGCCTCGGCCTCTGAGTTCAGCCAGCTCTGCCTCCAGCTCTTGCTCCCGTTTGCTCCACCGCCCCTTCATCTTCTCGACTTGCTCCTCTTGCATGTCTTTCTTCATGTACAGTTCGTCCGCTTCTGCACGGGCAGCCGCTCGGAGGGCTTCTTTGGTCTTCAGCTCTGCCTCCTTCGTGCTGACGAGAAGGCCGAGCCTCTTCACCTCCTCACGGAGCTCCCCTTGCAGCTGTTCCGTCATCCGCGCCTTTTCGGTCTCCACCGACTCCATCGCTTTGATTGCAAAAGCTTGATCCGTCTGCAGCTTCTGGACCGTCGCTTCCCATTTGCTTTCTGCTTCAGCTTCCGCCTGCAGCTTTGACTGTTGCGCCGCCTTCTTCAGCTGCTCGGACTCCTGCTGGTGCGCTCTCACGAGTTGGTAATCTGCAAGCTTCCACTGAGCTTCTCGTTCTTCGCTATACTTCGCCAAATTCTCCCTTAGTGCTCTTTCACACTCTTCCTCCAGCGGAAACAAGGCATCGGACGAGGTCTGAGTCTCTTCATCCTTCGCTTGCCTCCTGCACAAGGCGGAGGTTGAGGCAAGAAACAAGCAGAAAAGCGCGGCTCTTCCTGCTTGCAGATGGTGCTGTTCATTCAGCTTCTCGGCGTTCTGCTTGAGGAACAGCCGCGTCTCTAGCTGACTCAGTCTCCAACTGGCTAATCTCATTGCTATTTGGCAGAGAGTCTCTGATGAAGTGAGACGCTGACAAACTGATTCAAAATCACCGTCAGAACCAGCCTTGGTCTCCAGCTGCCCACTGGAATGGAGTTTTTTTGGCGGTCCGCTGAAAGCTGGCGGAGTTTGGAGAAAGATTCCTTGAGCTTCTTGAGCGTAGTGCTGCGTGAAGTCCCCACTTCCGGTAAGCATACATGCCGGACTGACAGCACTCGCTTCAGGACCGTTTTGAGAAAGGGTCTCCTGCACCACATGTCTAATCTCGTTTCCAAGATGGCTGGAACGATGGAGCGTCGGATGCTTGACCGAGGGAAGGACTCTCTTCCTTTCCTCTTCGAATGCAACCATGAGGGCTTCTCTTTCGCTTTGGGCAGCTCTTAACAGCTCTTGTCTTGTCTGAAGAAGCTCATCATCTTTCTTCCGCATGCTTGTCAGCAACTCCATCTTCTGGGACTGCAGTTTCGCAAACTCCTTGACGTGCCAAGATTCTATCTCGTGCAGTCTCCTCTCGACGTCTACCGCCTCAACTACCCCTGGACCAATTTGAGGACTTCTTGGGGGTGTGCAAAGTCTTTCGCTTGGAGTGTCCATCTGCTCGTCTTCCTGAACAGTGACGATGTCTTCCTTCCTGGTCGTAACACGAAGCTCTTTCCGCTTCCTGCTCGACAGAGTGGGCCCTTCTTGCTGATTGCTTTCTGCTGAAGCTCCCTGCTCTATCTCTCGAACAGACTCGAATCTTATCAAGAGTTGAGCCTCAAAGCCTTTCTCACAAGATTGTGATGCAGGAACTTTTTGCGGGGAAGCAATCAGTTTCTCTTCTGTTCCCACCTGCCTTTTCGTGTTGTGAGCACCCAACTCCTGCTCTTCCTCCGAAGTCGAACTTTCACTTCCAACGTTCAATCTCTTACAGGCGGCAAGCTTCTCAGGGGAGACTTCGAGAGAGTCGGCTGAAAGAGCGCGCTGGACGGATCGCAAAGCTGGAGGCGCTGTCGAGGTTGCTGAGAAGCCATGATCTTGAGGCTCCTGTCCAAGCAAGGCAGCAGTTGAAAACTGCATGCTGGCACGTTCATTCAGACCCGCTCGTTTGTCCAGGGCCTGCTGAGAAACAACACAGTGTGATCAGCTCAGTCCTTATCAAGCAGGGCGGAACGACGTGCTCCTGATCACGTTGGGAGCCTTGTCCTGAAATCTACAAGGTCCTTGGAAACGACAATCAGAAGAAGCTGACCTCATACGTTTTAATAGCTTGCAAGCACCATCGCTTAAAATGAGAACGACCGACGATCCTTTCCTTGGATACGGAGCTTACACTTTTCAAGAAGTTGAAGGAGCTGCGCAGAAAAGTGTTGCTCTGAGACAGTGCTCGCCTCAACTTGGCTATCTGCAGGATGAGCAGACTGCATAAGTTGTTTCATCAAGGAAGGACTTTGTAGTTGTCTGATCGAACGCACTGAATTTGAGAAAAAACAAACAAGAACAGAGAATAATGATGTAGACTTGTCAGCTTTCACCAATTGTACGATTGTACGATTGCACTTACCTCCACCGAGCTAGAGCTTGTACGCCTGACCGATGCCAACTTTGCAGAATCTTCCAGAAGCTTGGCCGTGTCCATCGTGCTTCTTGCTGGTCCATGTGCAGCTGTTGAGATTGCTGAAGCATCTGTTGCGCCTTGGCCTTTCTCATCAGAGGAAGATTCAGAACACTTTTTCAAGGAGTTCAAAGAAGCATGGGTTACTTTCCTCAGGGCTTCTTCTTGCGGATGTGTGTTGAAGCCTTTTTCGAAAGATATTTTCGGATAAGCGTCCATCACTTCTTTCTCGACCTCAGCACCGCCGCCTTCTGCAGCAACCCCAAATCCAAAATGCTCTTCCCTGAGAGGGGAAAAGATTGGAACTCCGCTATTCTCAGTTTCTGCCCCTTTAGCAATGTCCAGTGGAAGTTGGTTCAGAGGCAGTTCTGCAAGGGGATGACGAAGAGGTTCTATGCGCAGTGGTGACGTGTTCTCAGGAGCACTGGTCGCTCCACTTTGGACGCTGCATATGGAATGCTGCTCAAGCTTCTGCATTGGATCCGAACTGATGCCCTCCAGAAGAGCTTGCGTTGCTTGACCAGGCTTGGGAGGGGCAGTAGCATCCGAGCATGAGTCCACCTGCATGTTTGAAGTATAGTTCTATGGTAAGTGTTGATCAGAATCACGGCGTTCGTATGGAATTTTCAATCAGCAACAGAGAGTTTTAGCAACCAGGAGAACGGGTAAAAGGAGCAGCTTTGTAGCTTTCTCACGTTTGCACTTGACGGTTCATCCGAGTCCCATCGACCAGGAAATCCTACATTTTTAAGTTTGATTTCTGCAAGACGCCTTTCCATTGAAGCATCCGCAGTCAGCAGTAGAGAGAGGTCACCTTTGCGCCTACAGCAACAACGTCGCAACTTGGTGAAAAGAAGCTCACCCGTTCCTTGACGTCGTTGGACACAGAACCATCCTGCGCATTCTCATCCACTCCAAGGCGATCCATGCCTATCTACTGCTATCGCATCAGCAGTGTTGACGTCCCTTCCTTCCCCTCTCATATCACTTAACATGTTTGCTGTTGTGAGGCCTCCATTCTGGGGCAGTCGCCGCCACAAAAGGGACGCCTAGGACTAGGACTGGTTCCTTTGCCTCTTGAGAGTAAGCCAGCAACTGCGCTTCAAACGATCAAACCTCAGGCTGGAACCGGCGCCGCGCGTCACGACTCACAAGTTACAATAAACTGCTTCTATAAGCTAGCTTGATCGCTCCGGCCGCCCGCGCGGCCGCTGACCGTGCCGGGCGGGCGGCAGCGCGTGGCCAGGGGTTGGGGTTTGCCGCCCGGCCATGTCATTGCTTGGCGCGCGCGCGGACGCATGATCCAGTGAGTGGGGGGCGGCGCGAGGACGAAATCCCACCCAACTCTCTCGGCCGTCCGATGAGCAGGGTTTAGCCGAGTGCCGTCGATCTGAGATTCGGCTGGAATGAACAGAAAGTGCCCGGTTCGGCCCTAACACCCATAAGCTATGCACCCAACTGCTACAGTCGCACGACTCCGGGGGCTCTTAGGTGAAGTTCAGGGCACTGAGGTTTCCCAGTATGGCGAATTGGGCGCTGTAGGCACCGGCAACGTTAAGTGGGCGAGCTGCAACGACACGAGCATACCCTTTGGATCCATAAAGAGGCTTATACGTGAGGTGAGACGTTACGCAGCTTAAGGAGTCACTCACAATGAGCGGCTTACTACCTAGTGAACAGTGAATCCAGCATTGACAGCTCGGGTTTATCTTTGAAACCTGCCAAGTGATCAGCAGCTTGGTTTGATAGATCTGCAATTTCGACATTGCCATGCGCTCAGTGGCCTGGCCTGTTCTCCGTATCTCCTACTTTTCCGAGTGGTATGGTTGGTCTCCCACTCTCACAACAGTGTACCAGTGATGTTTACTTTTCCTTAGACTCCAAATGCCCACGAGTGGGTACACTCCATTGTAAGTGGTATGGCGGGTCTTGATGGGATATCGACCCCATTCACATAGTGTACCCAGTGATGTTTACTTTTCCTTGGACTCCAAATGCCCGTCAGTGGGTACGCTCCATTTCTGGTGGTATGGCGAATCTTGATGGGATAATCGTCCCCATTCACATAGTGTACCCAGTGATGTTTAGTTTTCCTTAGACTCCAAATGCCTGGCAGTGGGTACGGTCCATCAATTACAACGGAAATATGACCTGGCGTCCCCATTCACATAGTGTACCCAGTGATGTTTACTTTTCGTTAGACTCCAAATGCCCGTCAGTGGGTACGCTCCATCAATTACAGCGGAAAGACGCCGTCGGCCAATTGCTTTCTAGATTTTTAATGCCTGGCAGTGGGTACGGCCCATCAATCACAACGGAAATATGACCTGGCGAGGTCGAACGTTGTTGACAGGTACCCGCTGTCGGCCGATTGCTTTTTAGATCCTTAATGCCTGGCAGTGGGTACGGCCCATCAGTTACAACGGAAGTATGGCGGCGTGGTTGTAGGTCGTTGACGGGTACCCGCTGTCGGCCGATTGTTTTCTAGACCCTTAATGACTGGCAGTGGGTACGCGCCATCAAACGCAACGCAAAAGGTGTTGGAATGGTCGTTGCCAAGGGACCGACTCACAAAAAGGGCTTCCCGTAAACTTGATATATTTTGAACGAGGCGCTTTTACTCGCAGGTCACTTGAAATGTGCAAATGTCCGTCACAAAGAGCCCTAGTCACAACCTTCCGCACACGGCGTATCTCGAGATCCTCGAAGCAGTCTTATGGCGTGGGGTCATTACCTACAAGCCGTGAGGTCAGTCTTCCCCAACCACACACGGACACCCTGAATGATTGCACACATCATCCATCGGCTCCAAATACATGCAAACCTCGTCGATGGACCTTGCTTCAGCATCAATATTGGTGTCGGCATCAGCTGCAGCTTCGGGGTCGACGGGATGGAAGAGCATGTCATGAAATTCAGTGACTATGGTGGCAAAGTCCTGGCGCTCAAAGCCGCCCTTGCTCATGAAGTCTCGGAATAGACGAGGCCAATTCAGATTGGTCGTCTTGCAACATCTGCCCGTCTCGCGAAGATGGCGGATGGTGAGATCTGCTATATCGTAGAAGAGCTTTGCATCACTGCAGATGCTTAGGTTGTTGATGTCGAGCGTAAAGAGATGCTTGATTGCCCCCATAACATAGTCGGCAATGAAATCCCACTGAATAGTGCGGTTGGCTGCTAGTGGCATCCCCAGATAGTCCTTGCTATCCGAGGTCTCATGCTTGAAGTCAGTGATGGTGTCACACGGAAGCGCCATGGGAAAAAAGTTGCCCATCTAGGGGCACGTTTTTCCCTGAGTACGTCATTGAATGGCACTTGGAGCGGCTTGTACGAGCTTAAGAATTTACTACTTGCCCTTAGAATCAAATCAAAAGACGTCAAGACATGATCTCAGGGAAACCGAGGTGTGCTCAAATCAGCAAATCTGTTCCTTGTCAGAAGGATGGACCATTCAACGTTGCTCAAAGCTTTCGAAGACGTCACGAGCACCGTGCTACTCGCCTCAACCACTCCAACAGCCTCAGCCACCCTGCACGAGACCCTGAAGGCCGGTCAAGCCGTCAGAAGGTATGCGGCAGTCCACTTCCACGGCCCGGCTCCGGTCTTTGACGACATCAGAAGCGTTCCGGCGGCCGTCCCTCCGTTGCCAAATGCTGGGGGCGTGCGAGGGGGCCGCCCCTCCTATGTGGCCAAGCAAGGAGGCGCCGACTTTGCGTTTGACTACGGGCTCGCATTTAGTCTGCGGCCTGCAGGGGCCTTTGCACGGGGCGGATTCGGTTCAACGTGCATCGAGCGCACGTGCGGCGGAAAGGGGTTAGTTTATGCTCGAGGGTGCGATCCTTTCATCTGGGAGCGGAAACGAAACCGGGGCGGGGCCCTAATTTGCCGAGGCGGTGGGGGGCATCTTTTGTGCTTG
>DF237223.1:88510-99904 GCA_000708835.1 Klebsormidium nitens
CACAGATAAGCTTGGCTGCATCGAACGGCGAAGCCGAACACAACTTATCCTGAACGGTAACATCGGCTCACTGAAGCCGATCCATCCGGGATATTACGGCGTCTTGCAGACAGCCACGCAGTGCGTCGTTAAGACGTAACCACCGCCGTTTCGCTAACCCGCAGGTCAACGAAATCCTGTCGAGAACGAGGTTAGGCTTAACCAGTCGTAATCGTTACACTTGCGGTGCGTGGAGGCCGAGTACGAAGCTGGGCGCCCCTTTGTTTCGAGCGCCACTGGACGCCCCGTTCCTCAGCAAGAGCTCTTTACCAAGTACGAAGTGTTTCCAGAGACGTCGGAGCTTCAGGAAGTACGGTCACGGGAGGCGGCAAGCGAGGGCGGCTACCAGTTCTTTGTCTAGAGGAGGGACCTCGCCTCGTGTTTGTACTGCCGCGAGTCAAAGGCACACAGTGCTCTCTCGAGGCGCGGAGTCAAGAGGGCGCTCGAGGAGGGGCCGAGCCCACGGGAGCTCGGCACGGTGGCCCTCCTCTCGGAGCTCCACCGGAGCAAGATCCCTCCAATCGCCGTTGCACCCGGCCTCTTCCTCGTGCCCCTCCTCGACGCCCGCACTGGGCGCCTTCTGGACATCTCTGCAACGGAGCGGGGTTTTGTCACTGTCCCACGGCTCGTCAAGGTCGACCACACGGGCAGCTTTCAATGCCTCTGTAGTCAGAAGGCGTGCCGGGACACGACATGTCGTTTCTGGAGGCGACGCGTCTTATGGGCGGCTGGTGGCAGGGAGGGGAGGCCATCTTCGGCCTTTGACGGCAGCAGATCGTTCGCGCGGGAGGTCACGCACGGCGTGCCTTGGGTATTGCCGTTGGAACAAGGGGGGTGCGTGGGAGGTGTTCTCTATGGGCTAGACGCATTTGCGTGGAAACGGGGCCCGCACCTCCGAGTGATTGTTGCGAGCAACCCCGGAGAGGAGCCCGTGGTTTGCGTGCTTGGAGGAGAGGTTGCGCACTGTAGCAGTATCAACTGCACGGGTCCTGAGCGGTGCCGGCACCTGTTGAGTGTGCTCTCGGAGCAGAACTTGCCTCTGATCGAGCGATGAAGGCAAGAGCGAGGCAACTCGGGTTTATGCTGAGAGACGCGCCGAGAGGGTTGCACAGCGAGAAGCGGGGGCGAGGAGGCTCTTGGTCTGCAACGATCCCTTTTGCCGGCGGCCGGACTCAAAAGCTGCATGCACGCACCGAAGGACGCTGGAGTCGTGGGAGTGCCTTCCGGCGGCAGCCCTTGACACGGGGCACAGCCACAAGAAGGTCGATACGGTCATGAGCCGGGGTGGAGGGAGCGTCGCGAGCCTCTGTGAGCGATGGGGCGAAGAGGGGGTGCGGCAGCGAGATAAGGCAGAGCACTTTTGCGCATCTCGACCTTTGGATGCGCTCTCTCCCTGCGGCCGCCCATGGCAGGTGAAGAGCAAGAAGGGGGTTCTGACGACGGCGGGAGCACGCTACGAGGTCACAACCTATCGGAGGGTTTGTCGGCTAGCGCCGGGACGCGAGTCAGCTTGTTGCATGGTAGCCTACGACGGCCGGGTGAGACATAACATCGTCATCACACGGACTGATTCGTTGATAAAGAACGGATTCCTTGTACCGCTTGTACGCTGCTTCAGAAGGTAAAGGAGCATTGGCCTTGAGGTAGTCAATGTTGCACTTGGCTTTGACAGCGGGCGGGTAGTCTGGTTCGGACCACAACAATGAATACTTCAATGGAGACTCCAAGGGCACCATACGACGGAGAAGTGAGAGTTGGTGAATCGCTTCCTCCCAAAAGACGCACTTGGATTCTTCCTCGGGGCTCTCGAGCTTTGCTCGAAGGTCAATGCACTCTGGTAGATTGAGACCAGCTAGTACGGCTTGCGTCTAGAAACACCTCCCCAGGTTTGCAAGGTCCTCATAATGCTTGACGAACCTTTTCCTCCGTTGCATTACGACCTTTGTTTGTCGAGCTTCTTGAGCCTCACGAAAGCCCACCGGACCTCCTCGCTCCCGGATAGCAAGCACACGTACGTCGACTTCCCGATAGTAACGGGTTTGAACCGTGTTCAAAGGATGAGAGGTCCACTGAAGCGGAGTGAGGTCTTTTATCTCGTACTTCTTTCGTGCCTCGGTTGTGGTCAGGCAATCAAGTGCGCTGTGCAGTCCAAGATCCAGACATTTTAGACATGTTGGCAACCCTTTGTGGGGGTGCATGGGCCATCGCAGATCAGTCCACGCACTGCTGCATATTGCGCAACATTCTTGCGGCAAGATCGACTCGACGTAAAGTGGGCCGGGTGAATTGTTGCTCGAAAGCGGAAAGTCGTGCATCATTGTTCCGATACCAGCTTGAGTATCTTTACAGGTACAGGCTGAAGCGGCCAGATCTGGAAGATTGAGCAAGCCCTCCTGACCGACAACACTCAAAGCGGAGGCAAACTTCTCGTTTAAAGACATCGTCTGCTGTAGTCAAGCCTTGGAAAGAATGAAGGCTCTCCTGAACGCATATCCACGATGATGTTGTTCCGTTTTGCAGGAGGACGGCATCTTCAACTTCTCCGGCACCAACCTCATCTCGCACGGACTCCTCTTGCGCAACCACTTTGCCGCAGCTCTGGGGGCGGCCCACAGTCTCAACTTTGAGGCCGGTGACATGGCGACAAGGTGCCTCGAGGGGCCTAGCGTTTCTAGGATGGACGACCGGGTCTTCGACTCGGCCATGCAAGCCTTCAACGACCTGGCGGCACGGCCTCGGATCCAACACGTCTGCTCGCGTGTCGACTGCGCGCACTTGTACACGAGCGAGGTGGAGGCGGCCGAGGCGGAGGCCCAAACGGCTGGCAACTCTCTGAGGCCGGAGCGAACGGAGGGGGCGAGCTCCGAGCTGGCCACATATATTTTTGGGCGGGACAAGGTCATCACCTTTGATGGCACCTTCTTTGCCAACTCGAGTGCGATGAGGGATTCCAGCATCGAGGCATCCTTGCACAGCATCTGCGAGCCCGATCCGAAAGCGCCGAGGGTGGCTGGGGGCTTCACTCCTCTGAGCGTGGGCGGGGTGCGGCCATCTGACGTGCCGCTGGAGGGAATCGACTGCCCTTGGAAGTACCGGAACGGCCTCTCAGAGCTACGGCCGGCCGTGCGGGCGCTGGCCCTTCGTTGGTGCAACTTTCGCAAGGCCCCGGCCCACGGGAGCAACGCGCCTCTGACGCCGGACGAGTTCGTGGCCATGCGGGAGGAGCTTCCGGCCAACGTTGCCGCTCTGGTCGACTTTGTGATCGAGTCGGGGGCTTGTGCCAATCCCACCACGTGTGCGGTCTGCCTGGGGGTGCCACGGCGGCCGTGGATGCAAGGGTTTCTCAAGGAGGGGCCCGTGGGGCCGACCGGCTGGTGCCCCACGCACTTCCAGCCATACGGAGCCCTCCTCCACGCGCTGCTCATCCCTCGCTACTCCTGGGTGTTTGGGCGCATCGTCACCCTGAAGTTGCTGAGACACGTGTTGCTGGAGGGTCCTCTCGATGCGCGAGGGATGGCATTTCTCTCCAATGACGGCCCCATGCTAGCGGCCGTCCTGCGCCTCCATCCAGTTGCCGGCGGACAGTACGCATTTCCAGCAACGCTGCGGCCGCTCGTGCGTGACATCTATGCCACGAACCTCCTCTGCTTCGAGCCCAGCGCAAACCGGCCGGGTCCAGCCTTGCGATCGCCACTGGCCGCCCTCCATGATGCGACCGAGCACCTCTGGGCAATCGAAGGCGAGAAGCTGAGGCTTGCGGGTCAGCTAGAGGGGGCGGCCATGGAGTATGCCGAGCAACGTGGGGCGGCATTGAAGGGGGCTGCCAACTCGCTTCTGTTCGAGCTCGAGGTTTGAGAGCCTTTGTGCTACGGAGAGGGCGGCTTCCTTCAGGCGCCGTCGGCGGCCTATACTGAGCGGGTCGGCGCCGTCTCGTCCTACTCCTTTCACCCCCTGCTGTACGGCCGGCCTCGGTTCGTCGACTGGGAGGACGAGGAGGGCCGGGGGAAGAGGGGGTCAGAGGAGCGCCCAACCCAACATTGCAGTGCGCCAAACCCTCTGTCATCAAAAGGGCGGGCCGGGATCTTCATTGCGTGCTGCCAAGACCGGGCGCCCCTTGGGTACCACTGGCTGAAGGGGACCGAGTCGGTGTCGGACCTTGGTACGGTGCTCCTGACGCGGTTCCATTCAAGACGCTGCGGGGCATGACCGTCGTGGAGGACGCTTCGTGCAACGCGCAAGAGTGGTTGCTGAACCGGGTGCCCTCGATGGCCAAGTATGTCTGTTTTGTTGTGGACAGATTCCATAGTGGGCCCGTGAGCTGCGCGCGGTCTGGCGCGAAGCGCTACGCGACGCACACGTGTGCCCCGACACTCTTCATCGACTCGTTCCCACAACACAGCCACACGATCACGACGGCCTCGGAAGGCATCAACTCGGGGCTAAAGAGATGCGCGGCCAGCCTCCAGCAGATCACGAGCATCAAGCGGCTATTGAGCAGGGTTACAACGATCCTCGACACGTTGTTTGAGCGATCAAAATACGCAGTGTATTGGAGCAATACTAGCAATCCTTTGAGAGACTCGATCAAGAGGGGGCGAAGTCAATGAGGTTGTTCTGTATTACTCTATTACTCATTACCCACCTCATCAAGTTCCTTTTGTGTTTTAACATCTGTCATGTGGTGAGGAGTGCATCGAGAGGGCTTCATATCCGTAAAAAGAACGGGTAATAGGGTAATAGGGTAATAGGATGTATGGTTCAAGGCTTTATTCATGGGTACTGTCATGTGTGTGTTGTGTTGTGATGAGGGTAATAAGAGGGTAATAAGCTGTTCTGTACTCACACACTTCGAAAATTTGTCCCTATTACTTCTCACGACACTACATGCTTCTTCCAATCCCTCTTTTTACACCCACACATGAAAGTTAGAGCCGTTGGTAGATTCATGATGGGCCGCAGTTGAGGTTCTCCTTTATTACCCTATTACTCATTACCCACCGCCTCAAGTCTGTTTGTACATCTGTCATGTGGTGATGGAAGCTTCAAGGGGTTCCATATTTTAAAAAACAATGGGTCATAGAGTAATAGGGTAATGGAATGTCTGGTTTAAGGCTTCGTTCATGGGTACTGTCATGTGTGTGTGTTGTTGTAATAAGGGTAATAAGAAGGTAATAAGCTATTTGGTACTCAATCTCTTTGGAAAGAATCATCTTCTGGCCTTTCTCGAGTCTGTACTTTCCCGTCCTCACCTCGTCTCACTTCCCACATATGACGGTTGGAGCAGAACGAGCATTTTTGATCCGCAACGGTTTTTCGCGACCTTCCCAAAGCATCAACCAGCTCTTGAAGAGCCGTCGGTTCCGTCATCCATGGGCCTTCCTTGTCTTCCACGTACTCGAGTCGTTGCCAGGTATCAACCCACTCCACGGTCGAGCTCAGAAGCTTCCCTTTGTGCAGGGCCTCGCAGATAGCGCCCTGTGGGGCGAACCACCATCCCTTGTGGGTTCGAACCTTCTCAATGGAGCGTGCCTGCGGTCGCATCTTGAAAACGGCATTTAAAGAGCGCATCAAGAGATTAATGTCGGTATGGCGGTCTTCTTTGATGTCCATCTGATGCAAAAATGTGTCATAAGTCCGCTTGATGTCCGCTGATGCTACCCACGTCTCCAAGGACGGGTGAAAGCACCCGTTCTCAAGCAACGCTTGCATCATGTTGACATGGGGTGGAATCGAATGTTCCTTTAGGCCTTCCCCCCAAGCTGTAATTGGCATCTTTTGAGGATTCCAGTCGGAGATGTCAATGGATGAAAGATACCGATACATGTAATATGCGGTCATGGGTTTTTCCAACTCTTCCACAAGTGCATCAAAGTACTCTTTGTCGCCCATTTTGGTATCTGATACTTGCTGACAAGAGTATCGTCGGTCGTCGGCCTCCCGTTTCACTGGCGAGTAATTATTGGTCGTAAAAACGAGGTTGCTCTTGTCCTGCACGCTGATCGGATCTTGGCCTTTACGCTCCAAGCACGTCGTCTCCTGAGTGATTTGCGACTTCATCCGATCATTCATCCGGAACGCCCCTCCCCAATTTCCTGCCTCGTCAAAAGTAATGAGAAGCTTATTGGCTCCCAATGAATTGAATTTTCCAATGACCGTGTCGATGTTGTTGCAATAAAGATAGTACTTGGCACCAAGAATCTCGCGTCCAATGAAGTCCCACACTACAGACTTTCCGCACCCTTGCCCACTGCGGAAAACAAGAGCCACTCCAACCTTCCTCCAAGGCTTCTGCACGGCGTGCGCCATCCAACTGATGTTATCGGTGAATCGTTCGTTTGAGCCATCGCACACGATGTTGCGAAGGTGCCACATAAGCTTTGGCATCTGTACCTCGCACTCCATGAACTCCGCCTCCGTCAACTTGTGGTCGAGCGGTTTGAATCTCAGCCCGGAAAACAGATTGAAATGTCGCGGGGACCCCTTTGATGGGTCCGGCTCGAACACGATCTGATCGTATTCCCGCCGCTTAGGGTTGCTCTCCCAAAACCTGGCAACCTCTTTGTTCTTCCCAGGTAGGCTCTCGAGCTGGAAGTTTCTGCAGACCTCCAGAAAGTCCCGGCCGGACCGATGGATGGTCTCGTCGGACTCAAGCTTCCCGTTTGCGTCTCTTGAGTAGATTGTCTTTAGGTAAACCGCCTTTGTCGAACGCACAACGGCAAAGTAATGGTTCATGATCTGCAAAGTGAGATCGTGTAAGTGCATCTTTGCTCTCTTTGTTCGCTCGTCATCTTCCTTGCTCTTCTGTTTCCCGACGCTTTCATCTGCGGGCGGCACAAAGGGGAAAATGTAGCTTTCGCAAGTTTTGAAAAGTTGTCCTTCCGCTCTCAAAGGCAAACACTAGGGCCAAAAGTACACGCCTAGCAAAGGCTTCGGTCGATCAATGCAATCCGGAGACAGACAACGGTACACGAAGACGCACCCGTTACTCAAGACGCTGAATTGATTTGAATGGTGTTGGTGGCCGTTCAAGCACGTTCGCGAGCCGTTGGTTCTAAACTTGAGGATCTGCCACCCGTTCGGGGTCCTTTTTCCAACGCCATTGAAAATGCTAGAGTCGCCTGGCACTCTAGCACGCAGCAACCTCTCAATCTCTTCACGCGCTTGTTCCAGTCCCGGCAATTGATTCCATTCCGTATCAGGACGTGCGGTGCTACATGGTGCCGCATCTTCTGCTCCGGGTGTTGACATTGGAGCTTGTGGCTTTGCAATTCGTGGTTTCTCATGGAACGCAGCGTCGTTCAAGAATTGGACCAACCAGTCTGGCATCCCATTGCGAGGTGCCGTTTCGTCCGATCCGCTCCAATGGTAGCCATACTCTCTTCCCGCTTCGTCAAAGTACTTTGAGGGAGAGGCATAAACTATCCCATCCCGGCCTCTTCCATCCAAGGCCCATGTGCACCCCTCGTAAACGACCGTTGCAAAGTTTGTATCTTTGAGCAGACCAGAGGTCTTGCTTCGGCTAAAATATATGTGCAATCCAAATCCCAATCCAGTGGTTGCCTTTAGGGTCTCAACGGCTCCGTGCTGCTCCACCAATCAACTCCAGAGCATTGTGCCTGCCTCTTTGCGCCCACCCTCATCCTTTGAAGATCTTGCGGTGGCATCGCAATCGACGACATAGAGGTCGGATACGCCACAGAGCACCGCCAGAGCATTAACATCCAAGGCGGCCTTGTTTATGTAAGAGTTGATACCTTTCTTCCAATCTGCTAACGACTTTGTCAACGGGGTATAATTGCCACCACTGAAGCTTGTTTTCTTCTTCCCTGCAACAATTTCTAGCCGGAGCGGGATGGTGTACATGCCCTGTTTATACAGAGATCGCATGCCTTCAACGATACAATACTTGTGCTGAAAACGTGATTCGACTGGAGCATCAGGGCTGGGCTCGTAGAGCTCGCCGTCTTCGGTGATGAGCCTGAGCCTCTTAGGGCGTTTCAAACGCGTGCTCAAATTTTCTCACCACGATAGTAATAGCGGGATGAAAATGCACAATGAATCGGCATTGAACGACAATTGTGAATGCGGAACGTGCTTGTCCGTTAAGCATTTCTATGAAAGGCATCCAAACGCTCGAAAGACTTACACCCGACGGCATTATTTGAAACATAGAGACAGTATCCTCTTGACACAAGCATTTGAGCGCTATATGAACGGACATGCATCTCAACAAAGGACTTTGAAGCGGCTCTTTGAAGCAGGCTTTCCAGTTAAGATTTCAAAACGTGCATGGCATCATGATGATCCGCCAATAACGCTCTCTCCCAATCATGACGTGCCTCAAACGGCGTCTTGGAGCATGCCAGATAATGCCACCGCGTCAGCTTTTCCTTTGGGTGCATACACGAGCATCGAAGTATCCTAAAAGGATTTGACAGAGGTGTTGAGCGAGTGGAGAAATGTGCATCTTCGTCAAAACTGGATTTTGGATCCGTCATGATTATAATGCTTTTCATAGAATTTCTGAGCAATAGATGCCGTATGGAGCATTTGTTGTGCCACTCGCAAGCTTGGCGCATCTTTCATCGCATTTGACACGCAGATTTTCCGCAAAAGGCAACTTCCAACTGCTGCATCTTTGAAGAGATTGGTCGAGCAGAACTTGCTCATGTAAATCTTGGTCATTGGCTGATCGGGAGATCTCATCCTCGATAAAAGGTACTTGCGTGGAAATGCGTGAAGGCTTTCAGCAATCACATTGATGGACCGCGTCGACATATCAATGTTTGTCGCGCCATGGTGTCGGATCGTTTTGAAGTCCTTTAGGACGAGACGAAACTGGTCCTTCTCGTATTCTACCATGTAGTTCTTAGACGATGACATGAGCTCCCGCGCCTCAGTGGTCTTGATGTCCCCGTGACGGACGACCGGGCACTCTGAGTAATCATTACGAACGGCCGGCTGGTAGGTGAACAGACACAGGATGAGGTGCTGGATCAAAATGATCTTGTCTTTGATGGTCAGATCCTCTGGTTTCTGTGGTAGGATCCTGCGATTCACGTATCGTTGCAGCTCTACCCGGCGTTCATTGATCTGATCGAACGTCTTCCAATTGGCTGCCTCTTGCACCGTTAGCTGTTGGGGCGGAGGCCGTGCTTCGTCCATCATTTTGCGGACCGCTGTGAACCGTTGGTAGTACGCATCATAGAGTCGTTTGTCATTTGGGAATGCTTTTTTGCACACGACCAGCAGCGGATTAAGGCCAGTGCTCTGCATACTGAGTTTAACGGGATACGTCTCTTGAAAGTACTTGATGACCGCATCGGAGTCCTCGATCCACTCAAGATCATTTTAGTCGTTCCTTTTGTGCAAGCCCTCAAACAAGCGCATCACGTGCTTCACGTATTGCGCGATCGTGTTTTGGTTGCGATCGCCGTCATCAAAGACCTGGCGCAACAGCCGTTCCCCGTTGGTTACGGAGGTTACACGTTTCGTGCTTCCGCTGGGGTCCTGCATCTTCAATTTTTCTAGATAATGCAGATAAATTTTCAACAAGACAAACGCTCATCTCCCCAGATAATGTGATTATTCACGTTTCAAAAATTGTCGAACGAATTCATCATGCAGAGTCGCTTTTGTCGATTTTCTGGTTACAAAAGCTTCTATAAGCCGGTGTCATAGCCAGACGGGGCGTCACTTTTCGTACGAAAAGTTACTAGCTCCAGATAACGTGATTAAGCACGTACATAATTAAAAAATCGGGCTTTTTGGCATATTCCGTTTTCTATACCAAGCCGATTCGGGTCACTCGCGAGGTCTTCGAACCTTAATTCTCGATTTACGAGTTCCTCCAGGCCCAAAATCGGCTCGTTATCATCCGCCCAAATCACACTCGGTGGACGAGATGAACAAGATGGAGACATTGCTCGTGGCGCCATGTGGTCTACGGGGGGGAACACTCGAGCATTTTGCACATTTTCCTTGGATATCACGCCTTGCAGTTTGCGGGCTCGTCGCCGTGCTTGAGTTGCATTCTTTAGGGCGGCTCTCCTAGCTAACCTTTACAGTGTACGGGCAATCCTCGTTGCTTTTATCCCAGAGGCATTGAAACCTTCCGCAATCAACGAGCGCACCAGAGCTCTGCAGATGTGATTAAGATTGAATGGCTCTGCTAAAGATCGGATGCCACCCAACGCAACAGCATCCAACGTCGTCTCGAGAGATCCGTACTCTTGATAAGCCCTCACAATTGCAGAACGAGCACTTTCAAGGATCTGCTTGTCCATGTCAATAATTGCGACGCGTGCATGAGGACGGAAGCCAAGGATCGCATCCATACAATCTGTTCAACTATCGTCCATAGAGAAAAATGATGACAACCGTTGCACTACCGCGGTGATGACAAATCGTCCTTCAAACTATGATCGCTCTCTTCTAATGATCTCGCAGAGCGTGTCGTCCAAAGCAGGGTTGTAGCTTGTACTCGAGCTTGAATCGTTAAGAATCTTCACCTCAAACCCACACGGTCCATAGCGGCCCCAATTAACGCGGTGCACTCGTGCTCGCATCTCTAACCCTCTCCGAATTGGGCCGAACACTCTATGGTACTTGAATTCGCGCCCAATAAAGCCCAAAGACGACCCCGGGGAGCCGCAATCCGTAGGGTCAAAGATGCCAATACCATATGCGCTATATCCATCCATCAAATACTTGCGAAGTATGAGCTCCTGACCGGGTTGAAGCATGCGTATACGGTTCCGGCGGCCTAGCTTCGAAAGTGACCCCCACGGCTCGGCATAGTGTACGTCCATCAGCAAGCTCCTCCATTGCGCAAGCTGGCAAATTCGATACAATCATCAGCACAAACCCTTTCCCTAAGTACGTACGGAACCCTCGCCGAGCTCAGTGAAGAAGCGGGCCCCACCATGCTTTACAAGCACAAGGTCTCTATGATCGTATGCATACTATCAGCTTCGTTCAGTTTGGCTTCTACAACTCCAGTGAACGATGCTTGTTACATGTGCAGTCTATAGAGAGTAATTAACACCGCGTGGCCCATCCGACAATGATCCGAGACGACCATACCCATCACAATCCCGATTTATGATTGACTGCGCGTACCCACTAGCGGGCGTTTGAAGTCTATTAGAATTTGGTCACGACTGGGTTCACGCGACGAACACGCCACTGGATATCCTTGCAATTGATAGCGCGTACCCACTAGCGGGCATTTGGAGTCTATTAGAATTTGGTCACGGCTGGGTACACGCGACGAACACGCCACTCAATATCCTTGCGATTGATAGCGCGTACCCACTAGCAGGCATGAGGATCTCTAGAAAGAATCGAAAGCTG
>DF237223.1:99924-115268 GCA_000708835.1 Klebsormidium nitens
ACCACTCAATTTCCTTGCGATTGATAGCGCGTACCCACTAGCAGGCATGAGGATCTCTAGAAAGAATCGAAAGCTGCCGGGTACATGTGCAAAGGGGGGGTGGTGCGTGATTTCGAATTACAGAAGCATCCGCTAGTTGTTGCATCCTAATGAGCACTCGGATTACAATTCAACACCTCGTGTGTGCCTTAGGGCAATAACTGATGATGATGTGAGCAGCCTGTGTAGCCTCAGGATAAATACCTTAAAGGCCTGCTAAGACTCGTTGCTACGCCGGGGCGCCGGAATGCTAAGCTCACACTTCACGACTGGGTCGGGCTCCGGGTCGGTCACCTCTGCCAAAAGGGGGTGGCCCGACGGTCGGGCCAGGAGAGGATCGAAGCTGGACACATCAACCGAATCTAGAAACTCGCGAACCCTGGGCTCGAGCTCAAGCCGATGCTTCCACCAGATGTGCACTTCCCGGAACTGCAGCTTGGCGAGCTTGCCCATGCGGTCCACCCCGTCAGCGTCCAAAACGAGGGTGTGGTCCTTCTTACCCGCTCGTGACACCCCCTTCTTGTAGCGCCCCCGGCTCCCCTTGACCTCCCGCAGCCTCACTTGAAGGCCCATGCGACCCCACAGCTTGTTCAGCGCGTCTTGCAACCTCTCCCCCGTCCACTCCTCGTTCCGCGGAGGGAATTTGATCCCGCCAAACAGCTCGGACGCCCACTTGCCCGCAATCGAGTCCGCTTCCCGCTTGAAAAAGGCCGTCTGGAGGAGAGCGTCCCGAAGCCCATCCTTTTTCAACGAACGTGTGGGGTTCGTGTCAAAGGGGTGCTCCAACCCCATCGCTTTGATGACCTCCCGTGCGACCTTCGCCATCAGCCGGTCGTGCATGACCTTCCCATGCCCCCCCTCCTCAAAATTCTGGTCCACCAGAACCTTGAGGAGAAAGGTCAGCTCGCCGTAGAAGGGTTGCTTGACACGCTTGCAAGCCAGCGTCACAAAGAAGTCACTGAAGTCCGTCCAGCTCGAGACCTGCTTGAGGCCGTAGAATTTAAGGCACTCGTATCGCGCGACCGCCAGCTTCTCATCTCCCTCGTCCCGGCCAAAGTTCCGCTTTTCCCTAAGCTCGCTGTACTCGTCAGCCCGGAGAGCCCTGGCAGAAAACAGCCTCTGAAGGTCGAAAGTGGAGGGGAGGAGCCGCGTCGAGGCACCCTCCTCTTTTGGGAGGACGATCTCGAGCGTGTGACCAGCCTTTGCGATCTGCGCTCGGAACTCGTGCACGAACCGGGTGTTCGAGTTGCGCCTTTCAACCTCAGTGTGCGCAAGCGTGCGTAGAAAGTCGTGGTCCCTGATGTGGACAGGTCCCACGTCTTGCGCCCGGACCTTGACAGTCCGCATGAGCTCCGTCCGCTTGGTGTCGCAGAAGGAAAGGTACGCCAGCGTCTCCCGAAGGTACACAGGTCGGGGTGGCCGGAACATGCCCTGCGTAATGAACGAAGGGGCGCTTAATCAAACCAGATCTTTACAACAATTCGACATGAGGACATGTTATGAGCCTCGTCTCTATGCAACTGTCTGAGCGCACTACTTCAAGCGTCCAATATCATTCGCTCAAAGCCCTCCACTAAAGAGAAAGACCCGGTCAAAAAGCAGACGCGTGTTGTACCCACAAATACCAGAAGGGATTTTAAGCCAGAGCTTTGGGTTAAACGGGTAATGTACTTTCCTGCTCGAGGGAAGTTGTAATCAGTCCGACTGAGGTGCGCATTGATGACACTTGGGCGAAAAAAAAAAAATCAGGTCTTTGAAGTCGCTGCTCCTGGGCGGTTTCATCAGCAGAAAGAGCATGCCAACACCGTTGACAAGAATGTCCTGAACGAACGAGCTCACCTTTCGTGTGGGAGCGGGTCGCGACTCCTGGAGCTCCGTTGCAGGGCCAACCCCGATGGTCCCAGCCTGCGCAGTCGAGAGAGTTACGAATCAGTCTTGCATACAAGCAAGCTCATGAAACACTCAGACCCCAAAGTTCAAGCAGTTGGGGCCTGTCTTGGTCTGTTTGAAGAGGCTCTGAAGGATGCCCTACAGATGCGGAAAGTGTGACGGCAATCCCACTCGATATAGCGCGTACCCACTGGCGGGCATCGAGATTAGAGGGAATCAATGGCCGGCAGTGGGTACACCGTGCTGAAAAGTGTTGGCCATACCACTTAAGATAGCACGTACCCATTGACAGGCATTAGGATTTTAAGAACAAGCCGCAACAACTGGGTACACTGCGCCGAAAGTGCTGTGAACAAACTCGCAACCAATCTGCATTCTGGCAGCAGTTTGGCACCCGCCACTGACAAGGCTTGCACTGAATTGGACAGAGTAGCCGCAATGAGGTCGTGACGAGCACGCCCACCTCTCTCGAAGCACCTGGTGCCGCTTCCGGATCCTCGAGCTCCGTCCCCTCTTCAAGCTCACCAACCTCGGGCTGCGCGAACTGCACAACAAACAAACAGATATAAGCGCGTAAGCGACTCGACTGCAGAGATCAAGCACTCTAGGCTTGTCATGATCGATTTGAAAAAAAGGCATTGAAGGATGCCGACAGACAAAACCGAAGCCACAATTGCATGCGAGAACTAGCTTGGCACTGTCACTGGACGGTTTTGCACGCGCCAGACCAGAGAAGCCGATACGGGGACGCCCACCTCTCCCAAGGCGCCTGGTGCCGCATCCGAAGCCTCTGCTGCCATGCGCATCTTGATTCGACCATCTCCAGGCTGCGCGGAGGGACCAGCCTGCGCAATCGAGGACACAGACTGCAGTGATCGATGAAAGCCAAGCAACCTAGGCCCGTCTTTGTCAGCTCAAAAGCTCGAAGGCTCTAAAACAATGACGGCAGTCAAAAATTGCAGGCTATTATCCACGAGAACAGCGGAGGGTCAACGCCCGCCAGTCGGTTGCTAACAGGGTGCACACGACACTTGAGCTTACCTCTTTCAAAGGATCCGATTCTACCAAAGCCTCAGTTCCCGTCCGCTCCTGGTTCTCATTGTCTCCAGGCTGTGCGGATGGGCAAGCCTGCGCCAGATCTAGGCACAGGTCATCAAACTTCAGGTGGGGGCCAAACGGCCTGGACCTATCCAGTCAAGTTGCAAGACTCTACGCTTCGCAGCAGGCATGTTAACAACAACGCTTCACAAATTGATAGCGGGCAGTATTTCTCAAAGCTTGCAGTCGTGAGATGAGGCTAATCTACCTGGATTTGCAACAGAGGAGCTTACCTCTTCTGGTCGTCTGACAGCTTCCGGGGGCTCTGCTACCGTGCGCTCCGAGGACAGCCCACCTCTAGAGGCCGCGGCCTGCAGGAAGGGAAAGAGAACAATTCAAAGGACCTCACACGCGTTCCTTTAAAACAGCTGGAAAGATGAACGCCGAATTGGCAGTTGAATGGAGGTGTGCGCCAGATTCTTGAGCCTGCGATTGAAGTTGGCCTTGGTCGATCCACCGACCTGCTCAAAGGGAAGACCCAGGCTCTCGAAAGGGACGTAGACAGCGTCCTCCACCAGCAGGGAGATGCCCCCCTGAGCGTAGCACAGGATCAGGGGCCGCTCGACGCGTCGCACGCGCAGAGAGGCCTGCCACAGTGCCCGGGCCGTCGTGCTCTTGAGGCACATGTACAGGTACATTGCGTGGAACCAGTCGTGGTCAAAATTGACCCCGGCCTCGATGCTGGGGCTGTACATGAGGAGCCGCACTTTCCAGTGCATGCCCACGTTCTCCAGCTTTCGCATGTCGTCGCCAGAACTGAGGGCCGTATGCACCAAGATGTCGCGCTCCTCAAGGAGCCCCAACTCGAGAACGCGCTCCCGGATGCTGTTAATCGCATTGGACGACATGCTTGCCACCGCCACGTTTCGCCCTTGCCGGAGATCCTCGAGCAGCTGAGCCTGCCAGGCGTTCGCATCACTGCACACCCGGTAGGTCCGGGGCACGGCCGCCCCTCTATCATTGATGACCAACTTTCTGCGGAGGCCTGCCATCTCAAAGAAGTCGTGCTCTCGTTGCGCATAGCCGTCATCCAGAGCGAGAACCCTGCGGGCGTTCGGGATCAGCTCAAGGAGAAATTCGCTGGTTTCTTGCCCGCGGCGGAGAGTGCTGGAGGAGAGATGGGCCAAGATGCTCGCAATCTCGTCTACGACCACGAGGTCAAAGGGAGGCACCGGGCCGAAACCGTGCGGCCGAAGCTGGAGCAGACTGTCGACCTGAACGACGATGTGAGGAAAGAGCTGCCGGTTCTGCAGAGCCGTAAGACTCCACTGCCTGTCAGGGCTGTCCCAACGCTGGTGTTGAAAGTCCGCTTTAAGATCGAGGTAGTTGCGGAAACCAGGAAAGCGCTCCTTCAAATCCTTTGCCTGGGCTACGCGGTACGAGATGAAAAGGATTGTCGGAGGACGCCCAGGGTGAGCACCATTCAGCTCGTGGTAGATGAGATGGCTGGTGAGGCCGGTTTTGTTGGTGCCGACAGTGGAGCGGATGGAGAGCAAGGGGAATTCCGGGACCCAGTCTCCTCCCAATGAGGGCGGAGACCCAAGCCACCTGTGGAGAAGAGCAGTGGAGTGTCGGAGGACTCTCGAAGATGGCACGACTTGCAGCATATCTCCTTGCAAGAAAGCCTGGCGTCAGAGCAATCTGGACCCTTAAATTTGGCATCAATTGGCTAGCGGGCGCGTACATCGCAGCCAGACAACGACAACGACGATATGAGCACGAATGGACTGGTGTTCCGTTCTTCCATCCGCCCCACGAACCGAATTGAAACATAAAAGTTCGACAACCCGAGAACCTAGAAACCCAAGAGAAGCTCTTCAGCAGACAGGTTTTACCTGGAGGAGAAACGGGAAGACGGGCCGCCTTTGAAGGAGCAAAAGACGTGTTCAAATTGCCTGTCCTCCTGCCAAATTGCAGATTGCAATAGTAGAACACTTACTGGTCAATGACGGCGTTCAGCTTTAGCTCGTCAGTTGGGGCAGAGCGCCCCGCTTCCACCGCCGCCAGCTTCTCAGGCGAGCTTGCGTCCTTGTTTCTCTGCAGAAACGGCACGTCGATGACGACTGCCCCGGCTCGGAAGGTCTCCTCCTCCTCGTACAGGTTGCCCAGAAAGAAGGCCTTCGAGCGACAGGTGTCGCTCGTGTGCCCCCCCTCCGGGTTCACGCTGAAGCAGAGCGCAAAGATCCGGTTGCCGTCTGGTCCCAGGTGCAGCGTGAGGTTTTGGTTGTTGTCATGGAGACGCCCGGTGTAGCAGGGCTCCAACCGGTCGGTGTAGTTGTACCGGTCAGGCCCCTCGCGGTATGCGGTGGGGTGCAGCTTCTCACGAAGAAGGACCAGCATGCGCTCCCGAACGAAGTCGGTGTAGCGCTCGCCCTGCGCTCCAAGTTCTGTCAGCGCGCGCGGCCCTTGCGGCGCCCGGAGTGCACGAGGCAAGCCAGCGGGTACGACGCACGGCAATTTGATGACCTGCCGCGCCTGCCAAGGGAACAAAAGAGGGTCAGGTCTCCACTTTGTGCGCATAGGTGCATTGAAGCGCGGCCAAGCATATAGCAAACGCTGAGTCGATCGTCGCACACCACTTTTCTGGTCAGAACGCTCTACAATCTGATCCGAGGAGCACCTTTTTAGCCGGGAACTCAAAGCAGAATTCTGAGTAGAGCGGACAGGACCAGAGAACTTTAAGCAGCCCTCACCTCGCCGGAGGCAGCCTGTTGTCAGCCGAAACGAAAGACAATTGGGCAATTGAAGACAAGGACCACCTTTTTGAACGGATACATAAAGAAGACTCCTAATTAGAGCAGACACGACCACAGAAGGGGCAGACCTCGGCTTGCTGACGGCTTGCAACCGAAATGAAGAAAGTCGGACGGTTTGGAAATCGGTCAAGGCTGAAGCTGCAGCTGCCAAGACGGTAGGAAATCAGGCGGGAACCTTCGAGGAAAGTGACTGCTTTTCAAAACAATCACAGTCGCTTCTTGAAGGACGAAACAACCGCTTACCCTCGGAGGCTCGAGCCACGTCACCAGTCCGTCCCGCCAGGTATGCGCCAGGTTGATGAACTGCAAGGTGCTCTCAGGTTTCTCAACCTTTGAGCACCCAGGGGCGCGCCAATCCCGGTCCTTGGAGTAGACGCTCAGGTCGATCATCGCCGCCAGATCCGGCGACCACGGCTTGATCTTCTCCTTCAGGCGCTCCGCCAGATGCTTCGCCCCGTCCTCGAGATTTGAAGCAAAAACGAACTGGGGGGAAGGTGTGCTTATGACCAGGTGCAGGCTGAACTTTGTCTGGTTCCCACTTGTCAGCCAGACGAAGCTCTTGCTCGGCAAGGTCAGCCCATAATCGGACTCAAAGCGCGAAGAGATCCACTCTTCCAAGGCGCGAATCACTGCCTCGGTGCTCATCTGCTCCCTGACTCCGTCGGCTCCGGTCCTGAAGGGATGCCCGTCCTTGCCATCTATGTCCAAGTACGGCTTGCACGGGAAGCCGTGACGGACGATCTCAAAGACGTGCTTATGCCCTTGAAGATGGGGCTCAGCAATTTCCCAGCTTGGGTACGAGGCAAAGCTGCGGTAAGGGATTGGCCGACCAAGCTCATCGAGCTTCTGAGATGGGGAGTGCAACACGACCTGCGCTTCGTGATTGAAGAGGCTGGCATGCTGCTGCATGAAGTGCTTGGGACCTGGCAGCGACTTATCCTCCTTTGAGCTTGTCGCATGGAACAGGGTCGTGCCATGCTTTGCCTTGCGCACAACGCTGTAAGCCCCGGACTTGAAGACCTCGTTTCCAGTGCAAGCTTCAGATCAGGGCGGGCGGAGGCACCCGTATTCCGTCAAAGGAAGCGCTGAGGTCAATCAGGCTGGGCGCTGCGGCGACTCGAGTTGGCGCTGCTGCTGTTGGGGTCGGTTCTTGGACCGGCTCTTGCTCTTGAGCCTCGGCTCCGTCGCTGCGCAAAATTACAAAGAGAGCCGTTAAAGATTGCTCCCACAGCAGAAAAGCGATTAAAACTAATCAAGAAGCTAACCCACAACTACATGTGAGCATATGCAGAGGCAATCTGACACAATCTGTGGTCAGAAACAAAGAAACAAGGCACACTGCCAAGAATTGTAATTGAAACACGGTTCTTGATCATTGCTGAAGGACTTCATTGATTGCAGCAACTTCAGTGCTCATACAGTGCTCACATAAACATCAGCAGAAACAGAGTAGAGAAGACCAGGGGGTGATGGCAAAAGCTCACGTTTCCAAGGTCTCCAAAGCTTGAAAATCTGCAGCAAAGCCATGTCGAGTAGGCGGGGAGGGGGTATCGTGTCGAGCTGGAGAGGAGGGTGGGCCGAACGTCTCCTCCTCTCGGGCTGCCAAGGTAGCTCTTTGCTGCTGGCACTCCCCAAAGAAATCAGCAACCACCCGCTCCTTCATTGCCCTGCGCCTGCTGCGACGGCTGCCCGTGGCCTGCTCGGACAAATCGCGTGCGACTCCAGCTCCTGTAGGACAGAATTGTGAAAAGATTATGATCCGGGTTTGGAGTAGTAAAGGTTCTGACGGGCTCAGGGAGCTTTTGAAAACTCTGAGGAGAAGCATTGCAAAGGTGTTTCGAACTCTTCTTTCACGCTCGTGCGCTCGCTCAGGCCCTTTGGCATCCGCGATTCCAGCACCTGCGGGACGAGTCCTGGGGATTTTACATTTTGGGCTCTTTTTGAGATGTGAACGGGGCTGCAGGTCGGGGCAGAGGAGCAGGACATCAAGGAGCTTTGACCAAGAGACGGCTTTTCAAGACCGAAGTGAAAAGAACAATCCTTCTTTCTCGCTCGCTCAGGCTGCTCATCTTATGAAGCACTGAATTATCCAGACTATCCAGAATCGACACGGACTTGCTGTAGTTCGCAACCCAACTTTGACCGCGAGTCGTGGCCGCTGCGAAAGTAAGCTACTCGGACACACTTTCCGAACCCACCCACAAGCTCTGAGGAGCAAAGCGCCCTTTGACAGGGATTTTAAATCTAATCGACCAACCAACGTGAGTACTTCTTTTCAAGAAAGGCCAGGGCGGTGAAGCCACGGATCTGCATGCTGGTACCTGATTGGCTGAGAAACTCGGCGTTTCGATGAGGAATTCAAATCCCCCTGTAACGATAAGCAACTACTATCTTGGGCTAACACGAGACATTACTTAACGTGCTGTCCACCCCCCAGCGCCCTCACCTGCAGCTGGTCGATCAGCAGGTTCTGCTCCTGCTTCTCCTTCTCCATCTTGGAGACGGCGTACGTCGTGCGCCGCGTGACCACGATCTCGCCCTTGACCCGCTCCTCCACCTGGCACAGCGTCGCCCCCAGCCGGTCCAACTGCTCCGCGCACGCGCTCCTCCAGGTCTTCACCGCTGAGCACGAGCAGAGCAAAGGTTGCATCATCTCATGGACCACTAACGAGTTCTGCACAAACGATTGCTTTTAGGCGGCACGATGTCAATGTCTGTTGCACGGCAGGTCCGGCTCGTTGATGAGTGGCTTGACACGCATTGCGTGTCCCAAAAAGTCAGCGCATGGGCTCACCCGATGCGAGAAGCGACTGTGCCTGCAGCTGGCTCGGCCGCAACGCCGCTGGTACTCTCTGAGACTTTCACGAGTCTTCTTCTTCTCTTCGAAGGGCCAGCTACCGGAGACACCTGCATAACCCTCTTTAATATCAGTACAAAGATCACGCATGAACAGACTCGGAGAGGTCAAATTGGCGGTCCATCTCAACGATTCGATCGCAAAGCGTAGATCACACCCTGCGTAGCTCGTACAGAATGAGGTACACTGAGCGCGAAGGAGCCTGACCCGCTCCGACAGCCTCTTAGTTCCTCCACTCGATGCGGGCGCGTTCATTTGAGCTTCGGCATGTGCAATCAAGGCCTCGAGCGCGGCGCCTACGTCCAGCCCCCGGGTTGCTGTCTGCAAGCTCAGAGCGAGTTAGCCTCCATCAAGGACTGCCCAGGGAAGTAACGGAAGGAAATGGGGGTTTATGAGATGTGACAAGTGAAGCGGGGGGAGGGAGGGGGGCGCGTGTTCAGGACTCTCGACTCTCAACCCGACATGATTGACCTATAGAGTTGACCCTGACATGTTTTGGTCAACCAGACCTGCAAATCTGGCGCCAGATCCCCTAAACCCTTGAAAATTGCAAGCCAAAAAGCCTAAACTCCTAAAGATCATAAAACCTTGGACCCTAATCACAATTGACCCGAAACTCGAGTCACGTGCAATTCGACCCTAAGCTACAACATGGATCCTAATGATGACGGGTAAAAGGGGAGTCAGATTCGCACTCAATTTCGTGCTCTAGCGACATGCAAAGCGAATCTACAATTAAGCAAAGGGCTGGGCCACACACTTCGTGAGGGATTTGCGTACCTCAGCTCCTAAAGCACCTTTGGAAAAGTCGGTCAGAGGCGGCATGGGCAGTTCTGCTGCAGGGGGGCCGTCAGCTGTTGGCAGCGCCGCGGCAGGTGCTTCCTGCGCACCATGCAAGGTCGACAGTTGTGAGTGAGCTCTAGCTCGCGACCATGGGGCCAACCGAAGGTTGCTTGCACGATTGAAGACAAATTTCAGCCGTCTGGCAGCCGGCAAGTGGTTCCCAAGGTGGGTGGGCATCCCCAATCCCACTTAGAATGGCGCGTACCCACTGGCGAGCATTGGGATTCTTAGAAAGAGATGGCCGGCAGTGGGTACACCGAGCAGGAAGTGCCCAGGCTGTCATGTCTGTCAAGTCCCCACTAGAACGCATTAGGATACTCAAAAAGAAATGGCCGACAGTGGGTACACCAAGCAAAAAGCGAAAGGCCAGATTTGTGAGAACGGCGCGTACCCACTGGCGCACATTGGGATTCTTGAAAAGAGGTGGCCGGCAGTGGACCGTACACCAAGCAAAACACGGACGGCCAGATTTGCGAAGACAGCGCGTACCCACTGGCGCGCATTGGGATTCTTCGAAAGAGATGGCTGGCAGTGGGTACGCTTTAGGTGTGCACCTGTAGGCGATTCTCAGAAACCCGTGAAAAGTACTCGTCAAAGGACTTCAAAAGTTGTCATCACGTGCGGCCCCCACACTCGAGCCAGAGCAGTTCTCACCATCACTTCGGGAGCCGCTTCAGTAGGGGCAGCCGACAACAATGGCTCTGTCAGCTGGAGTGCATCAGCCGTGCCGGGGGGGCGCAGGGGGCGCTTCTGCAACTCTGCCGGCGGGTTCGATCTGCGCACAAGCGAGACAAGCGCAGATGGGCATAAGTACGGCTTTCTGTCGCAATTTGCCAACTCGAAACGGACAGAGCGAGCATGCACGGTACAGAAAAAGAAGATTCGTACGCAGAGGTTGATGACAAGTCCATACTGCGCTTACTCGCTTTCGCGCATTTGGTCTAATTTTGGGCGCAAGGGCAAACCTTTGAAGGGACTGGCGCATAGATCCTGAAGAACTGACGAGTGGCAGGACATACCTGCGGATCCGAGGCGTGTTCAGGTAGAGCGGCGGACTGGAGCGGCTCCGAGGTAGGGGGGGCGTCAGCTGTTGGGAGAGCCGGGGAGGGTGCCAGTGCAGTGCCGCCCTGCGCGTGCGCGAGATGGCCGGCAATGAGTCCAGATGGAGGGAAAGAGTGACGACCATACCACCCGTCATAGAGCGTACCCACTGGTGGTCAATATGAGTCTAAGAACCAATTCGACAGCACTAGGTACACTGTGTGAAGGGGCGACGGCCATCCCAGGCAGGATAGAGCGTACCCACTGGCGGGTATTAGACTCTAAGAATCAATTCGTCAGTGCTGGGTACACTTGCAAAAAGGCCCTGTCGACGGCCATACCACCCGAGATAGAGCGTACCCACTGGCCGACGTTTGAATCTTATAAAGAATTGCCCGCCAATGGGTACACCATACCAGACGACCATGCCCCGCAAAAGCTGCTTATACCTAATTGAGCATACCCACTGCGAAATTCTAAGAACGACGAAGAGGCCAGCACTGGGATCATGTGCGCTCAAACTACGAACACTTGAGGCCAACGTTTCCACTCAGAAGCTGCTGAGGGCACTCGACACTGACCTGCTCGCCGTCCGGCTCGCCGCCGCCGCCTGACACAAGCAGCTGCTCCAGCTCCTGGGGCTGGGCCGGCTGGTCTGCAGAGCGGGTTGATGCCTCTGCCCCTTGATTGCGGTTCTGTGCATGAGAAAAGAATGTTCAATTGCGACACATAGAAAGGTGCAAGTTTTGCAGTGCGCACGAGCACCATCAATCAGAAAATGCCACAGGCTTGAGGAATCATGCATGCAAAAGAACATTGCTGTAGACAAAGGCCATACCGACGAGCATTTACCTTCTTCCACTCTTCGAAGAAGCGCTGAGTGTCAGGAGGTTTTGGCCGGGCACTCTCCTGAACCTCCTGCATGACGAGGATGTCATGAGTGTTCGACGCAATCACTTTCGCTCTCACATACTCGTGAACAGTGACACGAGTGCATTACATGGGAGCACGTGACATGGCTCTCAGTTTACCGATAGATCGCTGCTTACCTGCCACGGCGGAATGTGGAACTTGGGTCCTTCTGCTAAGCCACTTGGGGTGTACGGCTTCTGATACATTCCCGGGTTGCTCTCAATTCCCCCAATCATGAGGAGGGTGTCTGCATGGCAGTGACACAACGCTCAAAAAGTGGACACGAGGATGCCCCACGGCCGACAGATTTTTGATGCAGGTTTGGCAACATATGCTATTGGCAACATAGCGTGGGATGCCATGCGGTGACTGCGAAACTCTATCCAAGTCCTCACCTATTAGACCCTTGGTCAGTGGACCTGACGACCAGAACACCTCGGACTCGCCCCAGTAGGCCGGAGAAGCTACAAGAGCGGAGAAGAGCGGAATGGTCAGTCACAAGACTGACTGACGCCGCTGATCATTCAATACGGGGCGTATGTAAGTAGGTATACTCAAGTTCAGTGGCTGAAAGAAAGTTAGGAAACAGCCCGCTGCATGCCCACTGAAAGAAAGTTGGAACACAGCCCGCTGCAAGCCCAAAGCAGGGGCGCTCATCTGAGTTGCAGTAATCTGGCCCAGCATCTTACCCGGCTTTGGATGTCCGAAAGGAAAAACATGCGCCTTCCCCAGCACCGCCAGATTCTAACACGAGATCAGACGTCGTTGAAAGGAGGGTTTGTCGCTCACCTTGCAATGCGCTCCTCACCAGCACGCTCTTCGTGGCAGTCGGCTGAACCCCAAACCTGGCGCTCCCGCTTAAACAGCGCGCACAGGCCTTGTGCGCCGTGGACGGGAGGCTGCCCGGGCTGCGCCTCGTCATTGGCGGTGTGCTGATGGCAGGCTGCGCCAAGATCGCAGTCCGAGTGAGAGTCGCTGGCGGTCGCACGGGGGACAGTTGCGGTGGGACTGTGCTGGGCACTGCGGTCAGCGCACGCGGACTCTGGAAAGGAGGCGCTCAAAGGGGTCAGATGCCAGCAGGGAACCTGCAGTAGTCCTCCGAATCGTGCGACATGTCAAGGGCATGCACTCTGCCCCGGCCATAGCTGACAAGATCTGTGTATCAAGAAACACCCATTAAAATTCTTAACAAGCAAGAGGTGGTTTCTTGGTACACGTCCGTGATAAGCTGCAGAGTTGACGTTCCACAAAACGTTCTTCCTTGGAACACTGCTTTTGGGGCGCCGCTTGGAAGACCTCCCAATGTTGCGCAAACCAGAAGAATCACCTTCCATTTGCAAGCCAACCAGTCTGACAGCAGCTGGCCTGGCACTCTGCAAAAGCAGGCTTCTTGTTGACATTCTGAGCACTTACCTGCCGCTGCTGTCCATGACCAAGGAGCAGCAGGTGATTTGGCTCCCATCTGGTTGCTCGTCATCAGGACAGGCATGGTTCGCTTTCCCTCGCGCCTTCTCGCGCCCCTGAACCCATGCTGCAACAGGAGAAGGGGGCAATCAGCGTCCTGATCCCATGCTGTAATAGGAGAAGGGGGCGATCAGCGTGAGGGCTGCCGCCATGTAAAGGCCTGAACGATCAGGTCGAGCGATAGCTGCACACAGAGTGTGTGTGTGTGTCCTCTCACCTGCGCGGTCCCCATCGATCTTGAAACAACCCTTTGATGGGCCGTGGCTCTCGTAGAAGTATGTAACAGCCCCTCCCCTCTTGCTCCCGCAGAGCCCATATTCTGCGGTCGTGTCGCACTCGCGGCAGTGAATGGCATGCGGGTCTGGAAAGAGAAGAGGGGAATCATGCAGGGCCCATCCGACTACCCCACACCCCTGCATGCAGGACCGGTCATGCCACCAAGTTTTGGCGCTATCCTTAAGGAAAGGGTTGGCCAGACCTCGGTTCACCTCCCAGCCATGCCATCAGACTTTTGGCAATGTACCATGAAATGGCCAATTGTCATCTTAAGAATCAAGTGGTCAAAACTTGGTACACTTTCCCCCCCGCACGCCCAGGCATGCCATTCAAGAATCTGCTTGTCGATGTTCATGAAAGATAAGCGATCCGCTGTTCAATTTGGGATGTACTCTTTTCCTGAAACAGTGGTATGTTTGATGGGCTGATGTTTGTCTGTTTTTTGAAAGCGAAACAGAATGATCCTTGGTCCTCCTGCTTGCAGGGCCAGCAACCACAGGTTCCCTGACCTTAAGAAGAGCTGGCTTTTGAAAAAGCAAACAGACAGTCTTTTTGCTCACTGCGTTCTGCAGCCCAATCCAAAGCTTCTTTGAGCACCCGCGCATTCTGCCGCTTCGCTTTCTGATCAGCAGCGCTGAAGAATTGGCCTTGTGGGGACTTGCGAGCAGGCTTCCCCTCATGCTTCAGTCCCTTTGACTGCTGGCACCGCCGGCGACGAGGGGCAGGTGCATCATCGCTCTGCGCATTGACAGCAGCGATCAGAATCTCTTGCCTTTCTGCACTGATTGTGATGCGCTCCCTATACTCTGCAGCGCGTGCGAAGCGTGCAGCCTGGCAGTCCCTATGATCAGACTTGGACCTGCCACAAGGCCGGCTTCTTGCCATTACTTATCACGCATTAGCTCCGCTGGTCACAGCTGCAAACACACATAAGAGAGGAATCAATTTGCCCACAGCAACTGAAGCACAAACCAATTCAGAGCAGACCCACAGCTTCGAAATTTTGAAGCAGAGCAAAGCAGATTGGTTGGCCCCAAAGATTGGTTGGCCCCAAAAGCTCAAGCACCTCCGGAAACATGCTTTTGTTAGATTTCAACTCGCGAGTATGAAAAACTGCCATGACGCAATCACTTACCCCATGCCTAAACCACTTGGCGCTTGGTGCTTGCAGCACTTTCCTGCGGGCATGCTGGCAGCTGTCAAGCTAGAGACTAGAAGGGGCAGCTTCCGTCTTAGGTTCGAGGGAACGGTCCGGTCCGGAGTGGTAATGGTGCCTTTACGACTGGTCCTGGCCGCCCCGTGTGCGCGCATAGGCTACGCTCGAGGGGCTGACCTCCGGGTGCCCGGTAGACTCAAGTTACGGCAGCTGCATGGGGACCGGAACGGTCTGCGTCAGCGCGGTAAGGGTACCGTGACGTCACGGTCGGGCTGAGTGTTTTACTACTGAAGTTGGCCGCTGACGTCATCCAGAGGAGCCTTCTTTCGACCCCATGTCAAATGGTTGCATGGACACCTTGTGTGTTGGACATGTTTGCACTATCAAATTGAACGCGTAATGCTTGGTTACGTCTGATGACGTCATCGATTTGGAGGTCAAGACGACTGTTCCCCAAACCCTCGAATTGCTTGGACACTCTAGATTCGTATGCACTATCAACAGCTTGCAAGGGTGCCCTATCAATAACAGCACATTAAAGATAGTATGGGGGATCCTGCCATTGGATTGAGGGGCGAGAAGTGCGCTTCCATAAGCTTGGAAAGCTTGACTATTTTGCATGAAGAGGTTTGTAGCGCATAATGTTTGGTATAGTTGATGCCACTGTCATCCAATGGGGGTCGAAATGCATGACAGGTCCCCATAGAATTGAACTTACACTTTGGACAGGTTCGCGCTCTCAATCGTAGCGCGAATAATTGGTATGGTTGACAGCGTCATTGATTTGGGGGTTGAGACGACTTGTTCCGAAACCTTGGATAGCTTGGACGGATTTGCGCTGTTAATAGCTCAAACACCTTGGACAATTGTGCCCTATCAATTATAGGGCATAATGTTTGGTATGTTTGGTGAGGTCGTTAATCCGGGAGTCGAACAGAAGTACCTACTAATAGCCTAAACAATCTGACGACTATAGCCGTGAGCAAGGGTATTCTAAGTATGATACCACTAT